>JADRCD010190968.1:0-34763 GCA_019843815.1 Montemys delectorum | reverse complement strand
CCTGACTAATACAGATGTAGAGGCTCACAGCCATTCATTGAACTGAGTACATGGTCCCCAATGAAGGAGTTAGAGAAAGGTTCTATGGAACTGAAGGGTTTGCAGCCCCTTAAGATGAACAACAATTACTAACTAATACCCTCAGAGCTCCCAGGGACCCAACCACCAATCAAGGACTATACAGGGTGGGATTGAATGTACTGGAAGCAGGTATATAGTAGAGGATTGCAAATTCGATCATCAATAGGAGTAAAGGACCTCGGCCTTGTGAAGGTTTTGTGCCCCAGTGTAGCAGAATGCCAGGGCCAATAAGTGGGAGAGGGTGGGGTGGCAGGCATGGGGAAGGGGGAGGCAAAAGGGGTTTGTTCTTGCTTTTGTTTATTTGTTTGTTTGTTTGTTTGTTTTGGAGGGGAAGATGGGAAAGGGAAAATGTACATGTAAATAAAGAAAATACCTAATTAAAAAAAAAAAGAAAATAATGTGAAATCATAGGACTCTAGGTATCCATAAGTACAAGATTACAATGAAAATTACTAGTTTCATTTCTTCCTTTCCATGGTATAGTAAAAAGTTGGAAATTATCAGGTCATAATGTATTGAATTCCCTAAAGGACTCAGGATTCTTCAGAGGTGTTAGGGACCAAAGGACTGACCTGGAAGGAAAGCAGGTTATAAAATCTAGTAAACTACAGGCCCAATGTCACAATGAACTATGGTTGTATTCTTGAATGTCTTTGGCCATTAATGGTAACATGCTACCATTATCATTCTCCCAAGTCTGCTTGGATTCTGTATACAGTAGTTTGTATGTCTGTTAGTTATATCTGATTTTTTTGGACTCCCAGGTGGTATGTTTAAGACATTAGCTACCATAGCATTTCTCACAGTGGCTGATCCAAGATATATATTATGATCTGTCTCTAGATTTTTCAGAGACTCCATGGTGGTATTTTGTGAATATTTGCTGCCATAGCATTTATCACAGTTTCTGAACTAAGCTGTGGAAATACCAGAAATTCCCTAGTCTTTCCCAAAAGCTGAAGCTTGAATCTTGTACCTTCTTTGCAGACATATCTCAGGAGACTAAGGCAAGGAATGGACACCAAAACTGATACTTGAATTTCACATGTGGTGACATTCCTTGTACAGGAACTAGGAGACAAGGAATCAAAGCATGGGGGCTCTGAAACAAACAAGCACTCTACTTGCAGCTTTCTACCAGTCATTCTCCTGTCAGTTACAGAAGCACTCTCCCTTTTCTTTAGTACCATACAGTCAGGCCTTGGTTATACCCAGAATCAGATAAGTCCTGGAATATAGCCAGAGGCCTGTCTGATCAAATCCCTCCCTGTAGACAAATTTAATTACTCTCCTTGCTTCTGATTGCTAGAGACTGTATATTCAAATAAAGAATGAAATCAGATCCTATCAGGAGAGAAATTTCATATGTAGGCATTGATATCAAAGCCTGTAGTAACCTTGGAGATCTCCTTCAGTGATGTTGATTCATCTCTCTCCCCCTTGTCCCTTGGATACCTGACTGAATCAGAAAAATCTAGAGTTAATGGAAGGAAAAGTTGTTTTACTTTTTATTCTGTTTCACAGACAAACACAAAAAGTCAGGGGCTGTTCCTATTTCTGGCTCCTTCTGTCTACATCCAAGCAATTTGTCAGAGGCCCATTGATTTTTTTTTTCTGAAACTTTCTGAATATGAATCTTATCTTGCAAGTTACATATTGAATTTTTGGAGAGTCCAAGTTTGAATGCTGAGTACATTCACTGCCATACCATTCCTCACAGTGGGTGACCTACGGATGTAAAATTTCAGAACATTCCTAGTCTGTGTCACTAGCTGACGCTTGAAATCAAGAATATGCTTTGCAGAAAACATATTCTGAATGACTGAGACAAGGAAGACACACCCCAAATGTGATACTGGAATTTCAGATAGGATGACAGTTCCTGTACAGGAGACAAGGAATCAGAAACAATCGATCACTGTGTTTGCAGTTATCCTCTGGCTCTGTCTCCTGTCAGCTACAAAAGTACACTTCCTTCTCTTTAGCACCAAACAGTCAGGCTTGGCTATACTAGGATCAGATAAGTCCTTGAATATAGCCAGCAGCCTGACTGATAAAATCCTTCTCTACAGCAAAATTTATTTTCTTCCCTTGCTTCTATTGATGGAGGTTTTGTATTCAAATAGAGAATGGAATCACATGCAATCAGGAGAGAGATCTCATGTCTAAGCATGGAAATAAAAGTCTTCTGTAACCTTTTAGATCTCCATTAGAGCTGCTGATTCATCCCTGCCCCTTCCCTGAGTTCCCTGACTGAAGCAAAAAATCCAAAGTGGATGGTAGGCAAACTGTTCTTGCCTTCCTTTGTGTCCACATTTACAGAGAAGCACATCCGTGACATGTGATGTCTGATCCTATTTATGACTCCTTCTACCTAGATCTAAGTCTCTTGCCTAAGAGCCTCTGTTTTTGTGTGAACCTTTCTGACACTGAATCTTATCTTGCAATTATTCCTCCCATCTGACAGATACTGATGTGCCTGTGTCTGTCTTCATAGTGAATCTGTTGTATGCTTTTCTTCTAGCTCTCCCTAGGACACTCATTTTTAATGGTGTATTCTTAATTACATGCTTGGATTCTAATGTAAAATATTCTGTTCAGTCCCTGTTCACCATATTATCAATTTGCATAAAAACTCAAGAGTGTCTTAATAAAACACCACAATATTATTAAGAATTCAATTTTGGAAAAAATGTTTATATGTTGTGGATATTTCAAATGGTAAGTCATATATAGAGACTATTTTATGTGTATTTACAATACCCAGAGATTTTCTGAAACATATACTGTTGCAAGATTTTTACTATTCACAGCAATACCACAGACAAAGTAATATAGTTTCTTAAATATTCAAGAAATGCCATGGAGACTGGATTACTAAAAATAGAATGCTAATAAAGAGATACTGGTCAGTCTCTAGGAATCCTCTAGTAAAAAAACACAATGAAAATCACTGTGTACATTTCTTTCTTTTAGAGAACATATTACTAACCTTTCTGCCATCAGGCCACAATGTATTATTTTCCCCAAACAGATCAAATGCCCTTGAACTGTTAGTAAGAAAACACTGAGATAAAAAAAATAATCTTAGAGAATCTTATAATTCCCAAAGGATGACAACAACAGTGTAAACAAAGGTTGGATTGTTGAACATCTGTGACCATTTACAGCAACAGCCTGCCAGCATCAGAATCCTAAGAGTGGTTATTTTCTGTGTATGGTAAGATCTCTATCTGTTAGTTACAAATTGAATTTTTGGAGAGTCCAAATTTGAATCCTGAGTACATTCACTGCCATAGCTTTGAGTAATCTAAGGATATGAAATGTCAGTGCACACCTATTTTTTGTGAATACCAGAAGCCTGAAATCAAGAATCTTCTTTGCAGAAGACACATCTCTGCATGACTGAGACAAAGGCATATCTCAAATGTGATACCTGAATTTCACATAGGGTGAGTTCCTGTACAGGAATCAGGAGTACAGGAATCTTAGAATTGTGGCTCTGAAACAATCATTGCCTTTGACAGTTTCCACTGATCCTGTCTTCTGTCAAATCCAGAATCACACTTCCTTCCCTTTTGTACCATAAAGTCAGGCTTTGGTTATATCCAGGTCCAGATAAGATCTGGAAATTAGCCTGGAGCCTGACTGATCAAATCCCTTCATGCAGGCAAATTTATTTGCTCTTCTTGCTTCTGATTGATGTAGTTTGTGCATTGAAATAGAGAATGGAATCAGAACGAATCGGGAGAGAGATCTCATATCTAGACATGAACATCAAAGCCTGAAGTAACCTTGGCAGAAATAACAAAATCAAAAAGGTATGGCAGGAAATATGTTCCGTTATCTTCTTCTCTGTCTACACTGACCCACAGAAAACAAATCAGTGGTATCTGTCAGCTGAATCTAATCCTGGCACTTTGTACTTGGTACCTCGTCACTTAACATGAACCCTCTATTTCCTTCTGCACCTTCTAGACCTTGACACTGATCTTTCAAATGCAGCTACATTCTGATTGTTTGTGAGGTTCCTGTGTCCACACTGACATACAGCATAAGAAGTCATTGTTACCTTTGTGCTGATCCTATTTCTCGCGCTCTGGTTTTTGATCCTAACCACTTATCTGGGAGTCTATTTCTGTCTGAGTATTTCTTTTACTTTTGCTTTATTCTCTCTCTCTCTCTCTCTTTTTTTTTTTTGAGGGCATGTATAATTCTATGAACCATACAGCTTTAATAATGGAAATATTCCATAATGCAAACAATATTTGCACGAGGAATTGTGTATATATCATGCATGAAATTTTGGGTCTGTTAACTCACTCAGTATGACACTTTAATTCCCATCCATTTGTGTGCAAAATTCATGATGTCCTTGTTTTATTGTTTTTTTTAAATTAATTATTTTTTACACTCCATACTTTATTCCACCACCTCTGTCCACCGTCTGACTGTTCCATATCCCATACCTCATCCCTACTCCCCCATCTCCATGTGGATGTCCCTTCTCCCCACCCCACATGAACTCTAAACTCCCTGGGGGCTCCAGTCTCTTGAGGGTTAGGTACATTATCTCTGAATGAACACAGACCAGAAGTCCTGTACTATATGTGTGTTGTTGGCCTCATATCAGCTTGTGTACACTGACTGTTTGGTGTTCTGTGTTTGAGAGATTTTTGGGAGTCCAGATAAACTGAGATAAATCTGCTGGTCCTCTTACAAGATTGCCCTCCTCCTAAGCTTCTTTCAGACTTCCCTAATTCAACAACTGGGGTCAGCTGCTTCTGTCCATTGGTTGGGTGCAAATATTTGCATCAGAATCTTTCAGCTGCTTGTTGGATCTTCTGAAGTATGATCAAGCTAGGTACCTTTTTTTGAGCAATCCATAGCCTCAATAATAGTGTCAGGCCTTGTGACCTGCTCCCCTTTGAACTGGATCACACTTTGGGCATGTAACTGGACCTTCTTTTCCCCAGGCTCCTCTCCATTTCGACCCTGTAATTCTTTCAGACAGGAGCAATTAGTTATGGTTCAGAGTTATTTCTGATTGTGACTTTCATCTTGCAAATGTTTCTTCCTGCTCCCTGTTTGTGATCTTCCTATGTCTGTTTCCACATGTGTTTTTATTGAGTGCTTGCATTATAGTGCTTCTTAATACATCAATATCTATTAGTGAACTCCAATAAAGATGATTCTATGGCTATTTGGAATATGGCTCTGAATATACCTAAATTCTCATAGTAAATTCAGAGTGTTTGCATAATACTAAAATATATTAAGATGTTTACTTTTGAAAGGGATTTTTTATACTATATGCCCATACTCAACAATCCTTCATTTGTATGTGGGATTAGTGAGTTTGCACTTGCCCTGTGTGCTTTCACAAAAGACAACATGATTTCTAGAAATCTAAACAGATAAAAGAGGCTTATTGTGTAGGGTACCTTGGGCAAATTATTATAATTACATAAATATCAATGACATACCTCTCAATATTAATTTTAAAACACAGCATGCTAATAATAGATAATGATCATTTACTATTCATCCACTATTAAAATTAGAAATAGAAAATTACTGTGCAAATTTATATTTTTGTGTCTATATTCTCAAGCTGATGCTATACTATCAGCTGATGATGATATTACCAACAAGGTCATGTATCCCCTTCTTTTATAGAAAGTAATGGACTGACATGGATGAAGAACCATGCTCCAAAACTAGGATTTGCCAAATCCCAAATCACAATTACAATGTTAACCAAAGTTAGATCATTGAACATGTGTGGCATTAATGGCAAGAGAATGGTAACTTCTCTGTCCAGAAAGAGCCTTGGTTGCCAGGTTCAATACTGTCTGAGACTATTACAGCTGCAAATTTTTCATTGATTAGAAGGGTAACTGCTGAAAAACTTAATTAAGGTAGAAATATGATGACCCAATTTTGAGAATGGATGAGCACATCCCTAGCCTCTGTCTCAAGATGGAGCTTAAAATCAAGTGTCTTCCTTGTAGAAGACCCAGCACTACATGTCAAATACAGAGAAGACATACCTAAAGGATGATGCCTGAACTTCATATAGGGTCAGAATCTTTTACTCATATCAGGAGCAGGTAAATCAGAGCAAAAAGATTCAGCTGCTGATTCAACTATCACTTCCCTCTGCCTCATTTTTACTTCAGAAGCAACGAATCTGAATGTTTCCTCCAGGAAATACATGCTTCTACCCTGGGCTCTTGTCTCAAATCTATAATTTCCCTATATCTGACTCTTTGAGGATAGATATTGGCTACATCTAAGAAAAATATTCACTCTTGCCTGGAATTCAATTATTATGACTCTCAACTTTCATTTGTAATTTGCTGCTGACTTTGTTGACTGTGTGATCTGCTTTTTAATTTTCTTCAAGTGCATTGAATTTATGCAACATATATATACACATATATGTGTGCATATACACACATGTATATGTGTATATATGTATACTGTATATATGTATATGTGTATATATGTATATTTATAACTAAGATGATGTTGGATTTTAAAATGAAGTATGCCTTTCAAGCTTTGATCAAAATTTATGCAACTTACCTACTGATTTTCATAATAATAGGTACACACTGTGATATATATTTATTTATTTATGTAATGCTTAAAATATCCATATATTATCACAATTTCTTCTTATCTTGTTTGGTTTATTGTATGCTTGCTAAAGCATTTGCATGCTAGTGGCATCATTTTGGTTTCTCATGTATAGTATATGTTCATATTTGTTTAGTATTAATATGTGAATATTGAATGTGGAGATACATCCACCCCTTTTTTACCCTAGATTTTTCCCTCAGTTCTCTACTTCTATCTAGTCCAATTAGAAGTTTATGTACATAATCTCTGTTGCTGTCAAGAGCCACTTTGCAGTCAGCCTTCAAATGTTATCATGCCTAGGTAACAAGGACCCTCTTGTATCTCTGGCAATGCCAACCACCCCACACTTCCAATATGTGCCTCACCTGTGTGTCTTGGTGAATGTGATTACCTGGCATCAAGGTCACAGAGTAAAAGACAAAGACACCTACATCTTGCCATTTTGTTCTTCTTTCTTCTTTTCCTTGCTTCCCCCCAATAACAATTTCTTCTCATGAGTCTGTGGTAGTCTGGTAATGATCTTTCCAGATATGAGTTGCCTTCTAAGATAACATTTGAGGCCAAGACTTTGGAATTGCTAGTGACAATACAGGTGTTCCCCCAGCAAGCTCCACTGTAGCCCCAACCACTGAGAACAGCAACCAAGACTAACTGCCAAAAACTCCCAACCAACTGCCTCACTACTGGTGCTGAAACTTTGGCAAACAGGGACCTCCACCACATGAGTAGCTACTGCCAAGTGGGTTAAGCCCCAGGTACTTCACTCAGACAGGTCCATCATCACCACAGTGCCACTCCTCCTGCTATTAAGATCTCCAGACTTTCGCACAAGCATTGGAGGATTGGTAAGAAATTCTTTCCAGTTAGCAGGTAGGTTGCTTTCCCCAGAGAGGTCTGACAAACTTCTATGGGCTTAGGGGTGGACTTCTCCTGGTCCGTAATGTTAGGATTCTCTCTGCACTCCACCCCCACAGTTACCTGGCAAGATCCAAGTAAGCCTGGCGGACTACAAAAGGGGCTGCTTGTCCCCTCCTCTCTCTTTTGCCTCTCTTACTCTTGCCTCTTGCATCCTTTATCCTCCTCTCTCCCCATTCCCTTCCCCAGTGTCTCTGTGTGGTCATGGCTGGCCTCTACTTCTCTACTCTCTCCTTCTCTCTGCCATTCTCTGCCTCTATTACTCTCCCCGTGCCCTAAATAACTCTATTCTATACTACACAGTTGTGTGGCTGGTCCCTCAGGGGGAGGGAATGCCTTGGCATGGGCCAGCAGAGACATCACCTTCCCCCACACCTCACCACACCCCCATAGAACATATCTTAATAATTCTTTATCTTTTTATGATCATAACATCAGATCCAGAAACTTTGAAGTTTTGCATCTCTCCTCAGCAACAACAAGAGATCTGTGCTCACTAGCCCAGATCTGGTAAGCCCTCATTCCCCATTGTCAGAGTGACCTTTAGCATGGTCCCGGAGATTTCTTGAGTTTGGAGCTACTCCTGTGCTGCCCTTGCCCTCGGTTTAGGTCTCTTTCCCTTGGATGAGATTTCCTTCTCTTTCTTGCAGCTGAGAATTCCAGGCCCGGCCTAGATTACTGTTCTTTGGTTCTGTAGCACCAGCTCTTAGCATTAGACTTTAGCCCCTACGTGTCTTGCTCTTGGGTCACTCTGCTATAGCTTAAACTTTCCCTTCTCCCCTTTCTCATCTGCTGGTTCAGCTGGCTTGCCTGGCTTCACTCCCTGCCAGGGACCCTGCTTACTGCCCTCCCCTCTCCTTGGCTCCTTGGCTCTGCTCTCATTTGCATCTTGACAGAGGCCCTGTGGACTTGCTTTCCCATGCTCAAGAACTTCTGCTGCCCCTGTCAAGGCTGCGACTGGGCCCTGTAAGTTGCTTGTAGATAGATGTGCTGCTGCAGCCTCAAGAGAAATTTTGACTTGTCTGAAAGTCTGCCTTCCAGCGCACTGTGAGAGAGCTCATTCTTCCCTTTCTCTTTCCCTCTCTCTCTGCTTCTCTGCCTGAGACTTGGTGCGGTGTGCCACAACCTCATTACTAGGATATAGAATACACTAATTTAGGAGATGTCTTTTACCAACCCATCACAGACTCTGAACACCTATCCTGCTCACTCCCCGACAGGGTGCTCTGCCTCAGCAGCTGCTGACCCATAGCATGACTCTGCTCCAACCCACTGGCCCTGGAGGCCATGACCTGTAGGCCACAGGCCATGCACACCAGCCAACCCCTTGCTCCACAGTTTAGCCAATTCCCTTGGCTTTCCTGTCAATACAGTTCGATCTCAAGCCACGGCTGTTAGCTCTTATTCTGGTCTGAGCCAAATGTTTCTTTGCTAATGGAAAAATATATTTCTCTCTACCTACACAACCTGTCAAAGTTATCTAAGATTCTCTTTCCTATCCTGTCTTGACTATTGCTATTAAATTCTATTCAGTTATAACCAATCTATAGCACCCAATCCTGTCAGAAGTTTGTTAATTATTAAGCTTATGACAGAATTCCAAAATGCTTCTAACAGTTTCTCCCATGAAGTCTCAGAAGATATGGACACAGCTACAGGATGCTGCCTAGATTGTGATATGATAATCACTGAAATACGAAGTGGACAATACTGGATACTCCGAGTCAAATGACTTAGCTAAAGAAAAGGTAAGCCATTCTCATTTCACATGTATGCATCCCACAGAGAAAAAGCCCTGTATCTTCTGCACTTGAAGGCCAGACTGACAACCCAAATTGCCATTGAGGCTATAAAGACCACAGAGAACAGTTGGCTAGTGGACTCTGTCATTTTTAAAAATAATATATAACTGGTGTATAACTGCTAGATTTTTGTTTATTTCCTAGACTTCTGACTACATTGACAGCTAAGACAGCAGCTAAAAAACACTTTCACAGAAGTAATCTGTTATCTCCTTACCTAAACCATGTTTCCATTAATTAAATGGTTCATATTTCCTCTTCATGCTATGCCACTGTTCTAATATTATCTGTGTTCCTATAAATTTGCCTAACTCTAATAAAATATTCCACTTTATGATCCAACTTTTTAATCTTGTTCCTTCTACTCCACAAAAGGCTCATCTTAAAGACTGTTCATGTGGTTAACTCATGTTGTTATCCCTTTTATAAACTTAAAAGCTACAGGAAACCTACTCAGAACTGTCTCTCCTGGACCAAATAGGCTCCATGCAGATAAATACATCTGCCTAACCTATTCCAGAGGGTGGGATTCCTCTGGATTTCAAATGTACATCTTAAGAAAAATTTTTTCTTTCTCCAAAATGTACTTAATCTTATTCTCTACCTATAATAATGTGTTCTAATGTCTTGCCAAGTTCAGATGCTTGCTACACCCAGAACAGCTCCAGAGAAACAAACTTCAGATGCTCAATTTTTTCACAGACACAGACCTACTACTGGACCTGCTTCTTCTGACCTAACCCCAAATGGCTCCACAGACCCTGAACAGCAAGGAAGTAGCCAACTCTCCTAAGACTGGACAAACATTCCCCATAATCATTCCTCTGGGCTCCCCAGAGACACATCACCCCAATGTCAGCATGAAGCAGCCAGATATCATGATGATCTTATTCCTGCATGGTACCAATGTTGTGATCATAAAAAGATAAAGAATTATTAAGATATTTTCTATGGAAGTGTGGTGAGGTGTGGAGGAAGGGATTGTCTCAGTGTGCAGAGTTTATTTAAGGTATGGGGAGGGGTTTAAGAGAGTAATAGGGCAGAGAAAGGCAGAGAGAAGGAGAAAGTAGAGAAGTGAAGACCAGCCATGACCACATGGAGAGAGGGGGGAAAGGAATTAAGAGAGAGGGGGACCAAGATGGCAAGAGGCAAGAGAGTAAGAGAACAAGATCTGTGTTTTATTTTTGTGATCAAAACATTATTTGGAATTAGAGCCACACTGAGGACTCTCCTGTATATAATAATCTCAGAGTTCAATCATAATATTCATCTATCTCACTTTACAATAAGGGATGTTTCTTACAATATCAATGTCTTAAAAGCAGTCACCAATGCTTTTTGTATTGCCAAAATTTCTACTAACACCTTGATATGTTAATGTAAACCTGAAAATAAGAGTAATATAAAACACAAAATATGATTTTATCAACTTTTAAAAATTGTATAATCTGTCAAATTTTATTCCTTATTAATGTATAGGTGGCTTGGTTCTTAAAGCCACGTCTGAAGGTTTTACTATAGCATTGGTAAATAATGCTTACTTAATATTATAATGCTTACTTATTATTGCCTGGGAGATAAATTATACTCAATATATTAATCCTAGGCTACTATAAAAAGAAAGTGAGATAATGGATTTTATTTGGTTATATGTTAGTTTTTTATCCAATGATAAAATTGGAGCAAAAAGTAGTGTCATCATTTTATATTTCCAAATTGGGTTCTCAGGTGTTTGGTCTACATATCAAACTTATACTCAGATTTATGTAGGCCACTATGAGGTGACAGTATTCTGCTCCAAAATGTTTTATCACTTTAGATTGCTCTAAGGTTTTATTTCTATGAACTCAGAGGTCCAAATAACCTTAGAATCACAATGCTGGGAAAACCTTCATGTATTCCTTAGATGAAGTAAATTAATTTCCCTCCTGGACTGGTTGTTCTAGTGTTACAGAGAAAGCTCAGTGCTTTAAATATTAAGAAACCTTCCTCTCTATTGGCCACATCCTTAGGCCCTGAGATTATTACTTTTTTTCTAATTTCTTCCTCTGCATTGGATTTTTGACTGTATTTACATTTCAAATATTATCTCCTTTTCTGGGTCCCTGTATCCCCTGGAAACCCACTATCCTGTTCCCCACAACCCCGCTTCTATGAGAGTGTTCTCCCAACTACCTACCCACTTCTGACTCCCTGCCCTCACATTCCACTTTACTGGGTCTTCGAGCCTTCACAGGACCAAGGGCCTCTCCATGTGTACTTCTTGGTTTGGTGGTTTGGAGAGATTGCTCAGTGGTTAAGAGCACTGACTGCTCTTCCAGAAGTCCTGAGTTCAATTCCCAGAAACCACATGGTGGCTAACAATCATCTGTAATGGGATGTGATACCCTCTTCTGGTGTGTCTGAAGATAGCTACAGTGTATTCATACACTTCTTTTTTTTAACATTTTCTTTCCTACATCCACATAATCAAGAATTCTAAAATGTAGTTGCTTTGGCAAGACAAGCAGAGTACTTTGTAAACACAATAGGGAAGGAAACAGCCTGCAGTTGATGAGACATATATGTATATATGTATAGGAGGAGGTCTACAAGTCCATAGATATTATCTGTCAGAGAGTCTAGCTCAACATGTCCTGTCTTGCTGTACTATTTTCCTCATACAGAGGACTTTTATTACACCCTTATAGAGAACTAAGTAAAGTACACAAGTCTACACCAGCACTGTGGAGTTATCATGTTCATGCCTCTTTTACTGAGGTCTTTAAGGGCATATCTGGAATAGCTTCTAGTAGCATTGTGAGATCTCAGCAAATCATCAAATGCACTTAGGTATATCAACTCCTATCAAAATTTTCCTATTCAGTGATATAACTTTCCCTGCTAACTCATTCAAGGCACTTCCTCTTGATTCCAGACCCAGCCCAGCTTGAACTCAAAACAAACTTATTAAAGTTTATTTTCAATACATTGAAAACTCACAAGTATTTTTCCAGTTAGAAAAAGATATAGAAAAACAAGATTGTTTGCATTTGTCCAGACTGTAAAGAGAATATTTTGTGTCTGGATGAATGTGGCACCTAGCAACTAAAAAGCCTATGAAGAGTTAGACTAGAACATGAGATATCCAGTAGGCAGAAACAATTCTAGAATAGGGTCAGGCTCAGGATATTCACAAAGGAAGATGTGACAAGATGTACACATGGTACCTGGGCACAGATGACCAGCCATGTATCAGAATGTAGATCAGAATAAATGGGTTATAGTAAGTTATGATCGAATCATAGAAGAATCTAGCTACACGGCCAAGGTAATTAATTGTAAATATATTTTGAGTCTGAGTCTTATTTTTTGGAGCATGGGTCAAGAAGGAAGAACAAAACCTAACTTCAACATGAGATAACCTAGACTTAGTGGTTACACTTAGATTTTCACAACTTATGGTCCCTCAATCAGAGTGTGTGATAAGAAGGGATTGATTAGAGTAGTCTAACAACTTTGACAGAATTAGAAAAAATGGTTCTCAACCTTCTTAATTCTGTGTCATTTTATAGAACCCCTTTGTGGACCTGGGTCTCTCTGCTGCTGTCAGGAGCTCTCTGCTGCTGATGCTTGTGGTTTGCAGCTCTCTGTGGCTCTCTGCTGATACCTGAGTCTCTCTGCTGCTGATACCTGAGTCTCTCTGTTGCTGGAGCCTGTGACTGCATGGCGTATTAGTTAATTAAAAGGATGCAATGCATAAGTGAGATATTTTATTATAGGAAAGAGAAAATAGGCTGGTAATGTACAGGGAAAGAAAAGAGAGGAAGGAGAGGAGAAGAAAAGGAGAGAGAAAGGAAACAAAGGAAGCAAGACAACAAGAAGGTAAGAGAGAGAACAAAGAGCAGGAGAGAGAGGAAGAAGGCAAGAAGTCAAGAGAAGAAAGAGGGAAAGAGAAGGGGGAAAAACATCCCTTATATTGTATGAGGCATGACTATTTGTCTGTCGGGCAGGCCATGCCTGGCTTTGGTCAGATGTCCGGGGGTAGGGTCCAGTTTGAATGCTGTGAGCTTCGGGCATTGTCTACCTGGTAGAGCACACATCTCCTACAGGGACAGCTATGAGACGTTGTGATTGAAACAGGGGCTAAAGACTCAGGAGTTCTGGTGGAACACCCTCTGCCCCTTGCAGGCAAAAATTTTGCCAACTGGATCACTAGGGTTCAGACATATTACTCAACTGGGCCTAGGTTACCTAAACAGACTACTGCCCTACACACCTTGGTAACGGCAAATCATAAAATTATTTTCATTCTACTTCATAAGTACAATTATTTTGCTACAATTAAAAATTGTAATATAAATCCCTCTGTTTATTGGTATCCCTGTAAAGGAGTCATATTTGACCCCCAAAGCTGATGTGGTACTACCCACACGATGAGAACAAATGATCTAGTGGGATCTTCCCATTGTTACTCAACATATGAAAAGTAGTGAAGCCTTTGACTCCCAATGCTTTTAATTCCATTTCCAGTAACATTAAATAATTCCCAATTTTATCTCGTTTGTGTAAGAGCCACAATTCAAAAAAGCTTTCTTGAGTAATACTTTGCATTGATATGTTTTCACTAAAATTTATAAATGATAAGCAATCCAGAAAGGAATAATTTACCTTATATATCTAGATTCTATTGACAGTGTTTTGTCCGGATGACTCTATCACATTAAATGGACAACAGAAACAAAAGTATAAAAGCCTATCATTATCATACGCATATTCAGAAGAAAAAAATGCAGGCAGTATGGAGAAAAAGAAAAATTATATATCATTTACTTAGATTTTAGAAACAGTGGAGTATTTGGGTTAGTTAGACAGAGTACACATTAAGATACCAGGGGACACAATGTTTCTAACCTCCTGTGGAAGCAGAGTGACCATTCATTTCCTCTGGTTGTTACTGGCAGTATCTTGTCTAACAAGTAGCATTAGATAACTAAAGATTAAAACACACTTCCAAGCTTTACCTGTATTAGAATTAGGGACACAAGGCTTGAAAATCATACCATCTTCTTTAGTCACATAAACTTATTTTCTATTGCTGCAGTGAGAACACAGGGTTTCACATATAAAATGTATCTTTGTACAACTGAGTCACATTTTTGTCCCTGTAATTTTTATTACCATTTTCTCCTTTCTTTCCACAATATCACAATGGGATACTCTCTTACCTAAAGTCTTCACAAGACTAGTAGAGAACTTTGTACAGTAGTGATATTTGCACATACACTATAGAAGGAAGTATTCCACAGTAGAGAAGGAACCCATCTGTACAGGAGGCATCTAGAAGGGCCATCTGACAGACAGTACAGAACTTCAGGTATTGCACCTACTGTGTAATTTTTCTGGCTTAGAAGTCATTCTTTTCATTCCATATGATGACCATAGGAAATGAAAGGAATAAATCTCAAATTTTGTTTTGTCATTGTGGTGATAATGTGTTGAGTAAGCATGATCATGCCTTGCTAGCTGCCAGGTGCCTGCCTCATCTGGAATGGGTTTGATGTGAGACACAGCATTGGACATGGATTTAAAGACTTATAGTCTCCAGATGTAGTTTTAAAGACTGATGGTATCTGGCTTCTAGCTCAGTAACTATATTGAATGCTTGCTGAAAATTACTAAAAGGTTCTAAACACTTTCTTACTTATTCTATGGTTTAAAAATGCTGGCCTCTTTTCTCTCTAGCTCTGTATTTATTAAATGTCATAACTATCTGTGTTTTATTTAACTTTATTCTTAAATAACTCCTAGGGAAACAACTCTTTCTTACTTTTCTGTGCTAAAAACTTAACTCTTTCTTTACTATTACTTGAGCTGTATAAGTACCAATATCTGGCAATTAACACATGTTGTTTAGCTTCAGGGAATTGAATGAAAGAATTTATTGCTGATGCTCCTTTCTCTGACAAATCAGTCAGAAACCTCCCAGGCTAAGCTGGTTAACTATTTGTGAACCAGAGAGGAAGAAAAGCAAAATATTAAGATGTTTTATGCAGGCAAATAGTCACAGAAATTTGTACATTCAAACCTTCATACACTCACATTCTGGCAGGTCATCAATATTTGTCAAAAGCAACTCCACAAGTATTCATGAATGCTTACAAAGATACACATATGCCTATACACAAACATATAGACAAACATACTCACATTTGGATGGATGGATGGATGGATGGATGGATGGATGGATGGATGGATGGGTGGATGGATGAGTAGACGAGTGGGGCAAAGCTCCCCAACCTAACCATTCAGCCAACAACTTTTTTATTTTCTCTGGTCTTTTTATACCTTGTTAGACAAAAAGTTCTTCAGAAATTATCTTAGAAAAATATGTTAAATAGAATGAGAGTTACAGAAGTATTTTGATATTAAATACAAAGCAGTGTTTCATTAGAATATACTCATTACAAATTCAAGGCAATAGTTTTTATATGGCCTTATAATCGTGCACACCTGTGACTTTTTCCTTGGAACTAAATTTGTTCCCTTGGATAATAAATTGTCCCAAGTCTATTTCTCTTTTCAGTATAATTATGAAATCTCATTGTATTCTTATTATTCAGTCTTTGTTTATGATTATGGGCACATTCTATTCTTGATTCTAACTTTATTACATTTTTCTAGCAATTAAGATCATCTCTAAAAGCTTTCTTCCTAAAATTATTTTAATCAAATCAGGGATTATACAAAATCAATATCTATTTGTCTATATAACTTTACCAGAAAATAGTACATCTCCATAGTTCTCTTAAAATCTGCCCAAAAAGGTGAGTTAATACCTACTGAGTGCTGTATATTTAATAACAGGAAAATAATATTAATGGCATATATTTTTCTCAAATGTTATCTCTTTGACCTTATGTAAAGAAGCAAATCTGTCTTAGTCCATTAGTCCATGGTGGAATGTCTCAGGAAGATCAACTGCTAGTTTTTAGCTTCTCCTAGATAGTTTTTGGCAGCTTTGAGAGAGCTCTGTGAAAATAAAGGTCTGGCTTCTTGTAGTCCTGTCACTTCTGGACAAATGTATAAATATCCTCAGATTTATCCTCCTACAAAGTTTTCATAGACAACATCAGAATCTTCTTATCTAACTCACAAAGTTGCCTACTATTGAATTACAGACCCTGCCAAACTTTATTAAAGAAAACTTTAGATAATTTACTTTTAGGTTATCACACAACTTCAAGATAATTTCAGACTGAAGAAACAGAGAGGCCTGAATGCTTGTCTTTGGCAAGGCAGCTTGGTTTAGCTGGTTTCACATAGGCATATGTGTGCGGTATATGTATATATATATATATGAACTTGCTTGCCAGCATCTTTCTGTATGTTCTTTTCCAGCATTCCTTCAACTTTCCTTATTTCTGTGTGATTTATGCAAATCTATTTGTGAACTTCAAAGACAATGTTAACTGTTACCTCCTTCTATTATGTTGGGTTTGAAGATGTCATATTATATGCAGTGAAAGTTATAATTCATTGCTGGTGGGATTGCAAGCTGGTACAACCACTCTGGAAATCAGTTTGGCAGTTCCTCAAGAAATTGGACATAGTTCTACGGAGGGACCCAGCTATACCACTCCTGGGTATATACCCAGAAGATGCTCCAACATGTAATAAGGACACATGCTCCACCATGTTCATAGCAGCCTTATTTATAATAGCCAGAAACTGTAAACAACCCAGATGTCCCTCAACAGAGGAATGGATACAGAAAATGTGGTACATCTACACAATGGAGTACTACTCAGCTATTAAAAACATTGAATTTATGAATTTTTTAGGGAAATGGATGGATCTGGAGAATATCATCCCGAGTGAGGTAACCCAGTCACAAAAGAACACACATGGTATGCACTCTCTGATAAGTGATTATTAGCCCAGAAGTTCAGAATACAGGAAGAACAATCCACAAACCACAAGAAACTCAAGAAGAAGGAAGACCAAAATGTGGACATTTCATTCCTTCACAGAAGGAGTTGCAGAGACTAATTATGGAGCAGAGACTGAAGGAAAGACAAGCCAGCCTAATATAGCTATCTCCTGACAGGCGCTGACAGTACCTGACTAACACAAAGGTAGTGGCTCACAGCCATCCATTGATCTGAGTACAGGGTCCCCAATGAAGGAGTTAGAGAAAGGACGAAAGGAACTGAAGGGTTTGCAGCTCCTTAGGATGACCAACAATATGAACTAACTAGTACCCCTCAGAGCTCCCAGGGACTCAAGCACCAACCAAGGACTACACATGGTGAGACTGATTGTTCTAGCAGCATGTGTTTAGCAGAGGAGTGCAAAGTCAATCATCAATGAGAGGAGAGGCCCTTGGCCCTGTGAAGGTTCTGTGCCCCAGTGTAGGGGAATACCAGGGCCAATACGTGGGAGAAGGTGGGGTGGCAGGCATGGGGAGGGGGGAAGCAACAGGGGTTTGTTCTTGTTTTGTTTGTTTGTTTGTTTGTTGGAGGGGAAGTGGGAAAGGAGAAATCATATGACATGTTTTATGTTTGTGTGTGTGTGTGTGTGTGTGTGTGTGTGTGTATGTACATATATGTGTATGTGTGTTTGTGTAGGGGTCAGCGAAATATTTATGGAATAGGTTATTGAAAAACAATGTAGATATGTCAAAATTTACATGACTCTGTAGAATTGAGCAACTACTATTAAAATTTTCAGTGTCTTTTACAAAAGAAAATAACTTGAAATCTTTTGCACACACTAGAAACATGACTGATGTTCTTCTGAGCATGTTAATTATTCAATTATCAACTGTTTTGTAACTTCAACTTTGTCTCTGACTCTTTCTAACCACCTGGGTATGACAATACATACAACATATTAATTCAATCTAGGATAAGTGTATAAAATAAACAATAAAGACCTATTAAAATATTTTGTTCTTGCTTACTCTAAACACCATATTCTATTTATAATACTTATACTATTTATACTAGTAAAGTGATAGTATGGTAACGTCTGTCTAACACTCTAGTTTGAGAGTAATGTTTGCAATAGCTTCTTTCTTGGACTTCTCATGGACAGTAAACATGCAAGAAACAACCTGAAAGGCACTTTTTTTAAATCCTACTGTCCAATTTATCAGTGTTGTGTGTAGCAACAGGATAACCAGTATCTGGTCCTGATCTCCTTATGGATTAAGACTTCTTAATAACCTTTGTTCTCTCTTATACCAGAATATTTTTTTCTAATAACAAAATTTCCCTAAGGTGATGTTTTTCTATTAACATTATATGATACCATTATAAGATTATATTCTCTGCTTTGTCTCCATTATTCTTCTTTCTGTGTTTGTGATATACATTATGACCAAAAGCAATGTGACGACTAAAGGGTTAATTTCATCTTAACACTTATAGTCATTCATAAATGGAAGTTGCAACAAAAATTTTTTGCCAAAACCTGTAGACAGTAACTCAAGCACAGGCCATGTGTATTACTGTTATTTACAGGCTCATAAACACTAGCTGAGTAACTTTCTTTTTGAACTACCCACGTCCATTTGCCCAAAGTAAAGACTGAAAAATGTGTATGGCTTCTCCCATATGAATGGTAAATAATCATAACAGACACATTTATCAATGGAATCAAATTGAAGATGCAGACAAATCCAAACAACCAAGTGCCCTAACCCACAGGACTTAAACAACAGGGGTTCTAGAGAAGAGGGAACAGCAAGGACAAATTTGGGAACAGGAGATGAGAAGGAAGGAGACAGGACAAAATATTCTGATCAAGTCTCAATTTACTCTAGGGAAAGGAGCTATTGAAAACTACAGACCACAAAGGTATTTACCCAGGTGCACAGACCAAACCTGCATTATTGTTTGGTTATACATCAGCACAACTGGAATGTCCACATTCTAAAATGTCCGGAAAGGAGTGTCCTCATTGTGAAACGTACAGAGGGGAATGTCGTCATTGTTAAGTATCTGGAAAGTCCGCTATGATAAAACGTTCCAAGTCAATTGCAGGGACAGAAGCAAGATAGTGGAAGAGACAAAAGAGTGTTAGTTAATAGATGATGGCTCAGGGACAAGATGGAGACTGAGATGCCAGTGATTTTTGGACCCCAACAACCAGTGTCACCTTTTTACATAAGAAACCTTGATAGATATAGTCACTGGAAAAGGGTACCATATTTATTTTTAAAGTCATTGTCAAACTGGATGGCTTCAAATAAAAAATAGCTAAATATACTCATACTCATGACCATGCAGAAAATGCAACTCCAACTATATCAAAGACCTCAACATTAAAGATGAATACACTGAACTTATTGAAAGATAATGTGAGAAGTAGCCTTAAACTTTCTGACACAGAAAAAGACTTTCTGGAGACAACACCATTAACAAAGGCACTAAGACCAACACATAATAAATAAGACCTCATGGAACCAAAAAGTTTTACACAATAATGGCCACCTTACTTCAGAGAAAGTGACACAGTACAGAGTGGGTGCATCAAATAGAGGACAAATATACAGAGTATATGAATAAACCCTATATACCAAGAGCAAAAAAAGCTTTTATTTTATCCAAACAGAATTATCAGTATAGGTACATCAAATGGCTAAGAAATATGTAAAGAAATGTTCAACATCCTTAGCCATATGTTAAATATAAATCAAAGGAACCTGGGATTTCATCTTATACATGTCATCATGGCTGTGTTTTGTTAGTCATAAGAATACTTGTGAGATTGGGGATGAGTTTTCCCATATGAATAGTAAGTAATCAACAGATACATTGAATCAATTGAAGACCCAAACAAATCCAGACAGTCAAAGTCACCTGGTTACTTAAGAAGAAACATTAATAGATAGAGTCACTGGAAAAGATACCATGACATACCGAAGATAATGATGTAGAGTTGGTGAACACGTAGAGCCTCTACTCGTATATACAAGTGTCTTTCATACAAAAAGGTTCTCTGCATGCTACCAAAAGAGATATAAAATACAAAGCCAGCCATTGATTTATAGTGGTGCCATGCCTGCAAGATATGCTAGTGCCGTGGTGGAATAGTGTTAGTAGTATTGTGGGTGTAAGCAACCAATATCTTGACTTAAGGAATACCCTATGAGATAGTATTCATATACAACATGGTTTAGGTAACCATAAACTAGAGACTAGATATTGTAGGTCTAGAACCATTCTAAAATTGTAAACAGAAACATACACACACAATAAAACAAAAAATAAAATAACATGTAATGGTATTCTCCTACATGCATAGATCAGTGCCTAGCTCAGCCATTTTTAGTAAAGATTCCTCCTACAAGAGAGAGCAACAAAAACAGAGAACCATAGCTAGACATGAAGACAATGAATGGCCATAGAACACTCAGGCCAATTCTGACTTTTCCACCAAATTCATTTCTTCAGAGCTGAGAAACATGGTAGAAGAAAATATGGAAATACTATAAAAACTAGAAGGGAGGAAGGAAACAAAGTGAGGTAAGATCTCTGTATCCAAATGATACAAGAACATAGGAACTCACAGAGACGAGGGCAGCATGTACAGGGGTGAGATGAGTCAGCATCAGGTCCTTAGTGGATGTATAATACCTTCAAGTTAATTGTAGGATTTCTGAGTGTAAACTGGAAGGCACCATACAGGAGGCACCATACAAAAGCTGCATTGGGAAAGTGAACTTCTTGGAGATGACCAATTATTTGGCATGGCTGTAATGGTTGAATTCTGTAACAGAATAATTCCAAGCTTTATCCCAGAACTGTTGTCTTGCTGCCAATGTGCCTTCTTATCTTGTCATTGCTGTATTGCTCACTTTTCTGACATGGTGTGATTGGGCAAAGACTCTTTTACCTATAGTCTTTTATTATTGACTCCTGTGTATTAGCCCGCCCTATGGGACAAAATTCCTGCAGGTTAAAAATGAATATGAACTTCATGAAATAATGTTGTTTGACACTTTTATAGAATTCCTGATTTGATTCAAGTAATTTTAAGAAATTAGGGTTAGAATAATTGCTAGATAATCTAAGGAGATAATGTAACTTGTTTTGCCAGAAAAATATAAAAAGTTGAATCAAGTATAGAACATACCCCTTTTCATAAAATGATAAGTAAATGCTCCGTAATGGTATAGAGTGAGCTTTCATACATTGCAAGCCCTAAATAGCACTAGGAAGAAAAATAGGCTTGAAATAAATTAATGATCAAGAAAAACGTCTATTCTAAATCAGGCCCAAAGTTGAGAGGCCACAGCTGTGTGCCATGTGAAGTAAGCCCATTAACCTGACTAACTATTAATTTAAATCTAACATGAACATATGAGATAAAAAAATTGATAAAATTGTCACTTTGAACTTATAAGCAGCTTATGAAATGAAAGATAGAAATATATCAGCTTTGAACAATGCCGGTTTTGGTGATTTGGATATGCTTGGCCCAGAGAGTAAGTGGGACTATTAGGATGTGTGGCTTTTGTGGAGTAGGTGTGGCCTTGTTGGAGGAAATGGGTCACTTTTGGAGTCGGATTTGAGACTTTTCTCCCAGCTGCCCAGAAGCCAGTCTTCTCTTGTTTGACTTTGGGAGATGTAGAACTCTCAGCTCCTCCAGCACCATGCCTGCCTGGAGGCTGCCATATTTCCTGCCATGGTGATAATGGACTGAACCTCAGAACCTGTGAGCCACCCGCAATTAAATGTCTTATAGATGTCATTTATAAGAGTTGCTTTGGTCATGGTGAATTTTAAAGCAATGGAAACCCTAGTTAAGAAGCTGTTGTAATTTCCTCTTGTGTAACATTTTATCTGGTTTTGAATGAGGTAATTCTTACATAGAGAATTTTGGTTTAGGTCATATAAAAGGAATAAAGGAAAAAGTAAAATTATTGGAAATAGCTCATTGGAGTTTTCTCCATCCACCAAATGTTGATATGATATATGATATGATATGATATGATATGATATGATATGATATATGTGTGTATGCATATGTGTAAAATGGTTGGATCCTGCTTTGCTCCTTCTAATAAATGTGTGGGGTGTGGATGTTTATCTTTCTTTATGCCTATCCTCCTGTCTGCCTATATGTATGTATGTATGTATGTATGTATGTATGTATTTAGGCAAGCATGCATTACTGTATATAAAATTCTTGGATCTTGCTTGTTGAATCCTGTTTTGCTTCATCCAGTGTGTGTGTGTGTATGTGTGTGAGTGAGTGATTTTTTTTCTCCTTCTTTCTTTTCTCTAATGGAAAGCTACCATCTGTGGTAGCTCAGCTAGGCATTATCAGTAGTAGTTTAAGCCAGCAGTCATAAGCACCAGTCTTCTTTTCCCACATTGTCTGCTACCATCAATAGAGCCTTACACTTGGTAACTTGACTTTTCCAAGGATATAATCAATAAAGGAAAGAAAAAGAGGTATACTTATTCATAACTGAACATGTGCTTATAAAATAAGAGGGTGTTGGTAGTTGCTTGGGCTTTATAAAAACTTTGCAGACATAAGTTTTTACAAAAATAGAAAATAAAATCTGCAATCTACTTCAAGAAGGGAATGAAGATTAAAAATGCAAATCATATACCAAGATAACAAACAGAAATTTCATACGAAACTAGACATAATTTTGCGCTGTTTGCCTTTTCCTAGGCTGACATGAAGAGGGGTCCATTCATCTAGGAGGGGACATCAATAAAAGAATCTAAACACTCACATCTTCCCAATACAAATTTTCTATTTATAGAAATGAAACAATAGTTTGAAGTTATTTTAAAATAGCAAATTTATGAGATTCCTCTACCGTGTACATTAATGAAGAATTTGAATCTTAGAAAACATAGACGGGAAAGTTTCAATTCAGAGAAAGTAATCTCACAACTGTTGATGCAAGAAAATTTCCCTAACAGCACAACTCTGGTCACTGTTAGATAGTGAAGCTATACGTAAATGACACTCCATGAAGATGATGGAGGACTTCAATACTGAAGCATGAATGATGAAATTCTAACTAGAATCAGTGTTTTAAGATGCAGGAACATGTTTTACAGAGATGGCAGGAGCAGGTAACTCAGTAGGATCATGGAGAAGGACATAAAGGTCCTGCATATGCTGGGTTTTCTCATTCGCCTCAGTTTTCAGAGAATGTCTTCATTCTGGGCTGAGAAGCTTATAGTCAAGCCCTGGCTAGAGCCTGGACCCAGCTGAGAGCTGGATAACAGCCAGGAGCCTGACTGGTAAAAACTTATGTGCAGGGAGTTGAATTAGCTCCTGTTGCCTATGTCTGCATTGAAATAAAGAATGGACTGAGAATTAATTAGAAAAGATATCTCAAACCTAAAAGTAGGAGTCAAAAGACTACTGTTACATGGGAGATATTAATCAGGAGTTGGTTTTGTTTATGTTTTTGTTTTTCTGTTGTTTTTCTGTTTTTATTGTTGTCATTGTTATTGTTTACTTTTATTTTCATGGCCATGGGGTTTTTGCTTTGTTTAGTTTTGTTTTCATCTATCTCTCCTTGCTTCTTATCTACTGCAGTAAAAGTGCTGAAAGTAAAAGGAGAAAAACGGGAAAAAAATCTAATTTAATTTATCATGAGTTCACACTTTGATTCTAGTTAACAACAGACTAAATGATCTGGTGGTACCTGTAGGCACAGTATCTCTTTGGTTGCTTGGACCCAGACCCTGGCTATGTACAAAAACTCCATTTCTGTCTGTGACCTTCTGTTTCTGACACTGGGCTGCCCATTCCAGTTTTATCCAAACAGATCCTGTGTAATTTATTTTATCCCACATGCTAATATGAATTAATTCTTACATTGGATAAATACATTTAGGTCTATATAAGTGCCATTTAAAATGTGCCATTAAAAAAGTACAATTAAAAAATTGTCAAATGAAAAGTGTTCAAGCCTTGTTCCAGAAATATTCACTTAGCATAGTGTATTTCATAATGTCATAATGTTACAGAAATAGTTATTGAGGTATTTACTTACAAATGAAGTGTTTAAGTTATAAATAATTTCAAGACTTTTTGTGTATATGCATGTTCTTATGTGGCATTGAATAAATAAGGCCACTTTAGCATATTTTCTGTTACTCTCCATCATGTGTGATTGATATTCATTAAATATTTTATTCAATAACTATTATAATACTGTATTTTTGGAAAGATTCAAAACATTCTTTGCACTAGAATTCTTCTAATACCACTATCACCTCTAAAACCAAACTTCTTATGTTCTTTCTAATAACAACTGGCATCATTCACATCATCTGTATGTGCATGGATATTGCACCATCTACTGGAACATGCATCTTAGAGCATTTATCCCAGAATAAATTTTACTCTGTTTTTTCTACCATCTAATTAAATGCCAAAAACTAGTGGGATATTTTCATTAGTCCTGCTATCATCCATACTGGAATTTTATCTAGCATGATATAAGTATAAGAATAGTATAAGAATTGTCCATTCAATTCCAGGTGATGTGAATTCAAGAGTGTCTTTTACCCTCCTGTCACCACATATAGAACTATATTCTAATACCAGTATCTCTTATTATTAACACTTACATCCTAGAAAAAAAAATCCCAGATGCTCGTATTTCCAAGAAAGCAAGTTGCTTTCTGAGCTTTCTACCTTGCCATGAATATGATGACATTAAAATGAAAAGCTACACACTGAAACAACTGGTGCTCATTTTAAAGAACCTATTCTAAAGAAATCTATTCTTGGGTGGAACCAAAAGGGTCATCATTTCTTCCCCTTTTACCAATGCTCCCATGTTTGTGATGGGCATGATCCATGAGAAATATGACAACTCACTCAAGATTGTCAGCAATGCATTCTGTACCACCAACTGCTTAGCCCCCTTGCCAAAGTCATCTATGACAACTTTGGCATTGTGGAATGGCTCATGACCACCGTCCATGCCATCACTGCCACTCAGAAGACTGTGGATGGCCCCTCTGGAAAGCTGTGGAGTGATGGCTGCGGGGCTGCCCAGAACATCATTTCTGCACCCACTGGTGCTGCCAAGGCTGTGGGCAAGTTCATCCCAGAGCTGAATGGGAAGCTCACTGGCATGTCCTTCCATATTCCTACCCCCAATGTATCCATTGTGAATTTGACATGCCACCTGGAGAAACCTGCTAAGTATTGTTGTACCAAAGGCAGGGCCTGCTGCTGAGGCCCAAGTCTCTCTCTCTCTCTCCTCAATGTTGACCTGTGGCTGCACAACATGTTAGATGAAAAGAAGGCAATGTATAAATGAGATATTTTATTGTAGGAAAGAGAAAATGGGCTTCTCAAGTAGACAGAAAGAAAGGAGAGAGAGGGAGAGAGAGAAAGAGAGGGAGAGAGAGAGGGGGGAGGAAGAGGAGGAGGAGAGGTGAGGAAGAAAGCAAGAGAGGAACAAAGAGCAAGAGAGGGAGAGCAGAGAGGAGACAAAATTCGAGAAAGCAAGAGAGTGAGAGAGAGGGTGCCACACCTGCCTTGCCAGCCTCGCTGGCTATGACATCTGTGTGACAAGCATGTGTTACACTAGGCTAGGAGGGGTCTCCAGTCTGCTGCAAGCTATGGAGAAGGACCCCCTAGCAGAGGCACTTGTGGAAAGGAAGCCTGGATATTTGTTGAGGCAGCTCACTCATTCCCTTGGGGCTTTAAGGGGATGTTGGATGCTTGGAGGGCTAGGGTTCATCTTATGCTGTTATATGATTTATCTTATAGCGCTCTCGCAACTTGCTATAATTACAGCTCCTGGGAAAGTGGACGATTCACATCTTGGAGGCACAGAAAATCCCGTGAACGATTTACCAACCAGGCCTTGTGGACAAGGGACTAAGATTTCTGGAGGTGGAGGTCAGCTGGAGTCAGCTGAGGAAATAATAGCCCTGGAACATTCGTTTGAAATGATAATTAGAAATATTACTATTAATCAGACTGAGATCATTTCATTTGCTAAGTTTGTACACCATATGCAGAATGAATCAGATAAGCCTCCTTATGCAGCCCTGGAATGGCTTCAAAAGCAAGAACTTGGGCTAGGGTACAGGAGGAAGAGAGACGTGACCAGGAATAGAAAGGACAATGAGGCATGGAGGGGATATTATGTTCCAGGAGTATATACACGTACCTTTGATCATGGGCATAGAGTTGATCATTGGATCAATGGTAGGTGGTGGTGTTCTCCCGTGGGATCCGGCCTGATGAGAGTTCCCAAGACTCCTGCTCCTACCTCAGTTTATACAGGAAGATATGATAGGGATTTACAAAGATGGGTAACTTTTGAGGAGAGGATAACAAGATAGTATAACCTCAGTCAGTGAGAAAGAATTAAAAGAACTAGGCCTCCTTAGTGTACTTTAGAACAGAAAGATAAAGCAGAAGTATTAAAAGACATTGCTGATACCGTTGACAAGCATTCAGGGTCTGCATGGTGCAGAAATAGCCTCAACCTAATGAGCAGAGAATGAAAAGTCATAGAAAGATATGTGCATATAGGGTGAATTTAAGAACTCTTGACCTGTCTAAGAAAAGTTCTGTGGCTGTCTGAATCAGTGACCACAGTTTGGCAGGTTACCAGGTCATGAAGTTCCTTCCTTAGATGTTATTACTGTAATAATGAATTCTTAATAATGAATGTCTAATGTTTGGCACTTTGACAATGTTCCTAGTTCCTGGTTTGACTGTATAATAGTTTTAGTGAAATCAGTAAACTTTGCAGCAGCACTGAAACTACTTTTGTTTTTGTGTTGTCTGTCATGCCGAATCCATTCCTACCTGAATATCTTCACCAAACCCTGTCTCGGTACCCAGACCCCCAAGGGTGGTCTGCAGCAAGAGGGGAAGAGTAAGAGAGTGAGAGAGTGAGAAGGGGGAAAATCATCCCTTACATTGTATGGGGCATGGTATGTCTGGCTGTTGTCAAATGACTGGGTGTAGGGTCCAGCTAGAATGCTGGGAGCTTGGGGCATTTTCTGCCTGATAGAGCACAAAGAGCACACATCTCCTGCAGGGGCAACTTTGAGGAGTTGTGACTTAAACAGGAATGAAAGACTCAGGAGTTATGGCCAAGCTCTTTCTGCCCTCCACAAGCAGAAATTGCCCTCTGGGGCTCAGAGCTCAAATCCAAATACTTGACTGATACAAAGTTACCTGATCAGATCACTGCCCCACAAAGCATTATGACATCAAGAAGGTGGTGAAGCAGTCATCTGAGGGCCCAATGAAGGGCATCCTTGGCTATACCGAGGGCCAGGTTGTCTCCTGTGACTTCAACAGAAACTCCCACTCTTCTACCTTTGATGCTGTGGCTGGTATTGCTCTCAATGACAACTTTGAA
Organism: Montemys delectorum; assembly: GCA_019843815.1. Taxonomy (NCBI): domain Eukaryota; kingdom Metazoa; phylum Chordata; class Mammalia; order Rodentia; family Muridae; genus Montemys; species Montemys delectorum. The sequence goes on along the minus strand of JADRCD010190968.1, from coordinate 6,944 downwards.
ATGCTCATTTCCTGGTATGACAATGAATACAGCTACAACAACAGGGTGGTGGACATCATGGTCTACATGGCCTCCAAGGAGAAAGAAACCCTGGACCACCCACCCCAGCAAGGACACTGAGAGCAAGAAAGAGGCCATAAGCTGCTAAGGATTCCCTACCTCAACACTGAGCATCTCCCTCACAATTTCAATCCCAGACACCCATAATAACAGGAGGGGCCTAGGGAACCCTCCCTACCCTTTTGAATACCATCAATATAGTACATGGCACCCACCCAAAAAAAGAAATATATTATTCTTCCTTATCTGTGCTGATGATGCCCTCTGCAGCCTTCCAGTTCCAACTATTGTTTTTTAATACTGGACTGATTTCTTTGAAAACTGGCAAATGTCTCTAATATGCTGCTTTGGTCCCACACATACTCTGGGGCAACAGCAGCAGAGAAGACTAACTGATATATTCCATCATATTCATAGTCTGATGTTTAAATCCTAAACATTGCTGATCTACTTTCCACTAAAGTCAGTTTTAGAATTTATTACAATACTAGGATGCTATTGAATCTCCCAAGTCATTCAGGTCATTAGTAGTTCTACTAGTAGCGCTATAATGCGTCATTGTAAAATTTGCAGCTAATAGACACAAAGTTTCTAGGTAAACTCTGTAATTTTTCTCCTATTTGAAGTGTTACAATTTTCTAAGTCTTATCCCTTACAAGAGTATTAGTGATTTGTATGCTTAAAAGCACAGCTGAATTTTTCACATTTATTGTGATTATTGTAGACCTATATCATGGTTAAATAGAGACATTTTTACCAGTCTTCCTCAGAATTGAAGCTTAATTTTAAAACAGACAGAGACTGTGCAGAATTCCAAAACCTATCAAAATACAAAGAACAACTGACAAGAGTATGTATAACTACACTGGTATCTGTATTTTTTTTCAGCCAGCTGCTGGATAGAGCTTCTCAGAGAACAGCTATGCTAGGCTCCTGTCTGCAAGCATAAGAGAGTATCATTAATAGTGTCAGAGTTTAGTAATTGCCAATGGGATAGGTCTCAATTTGGACCAGTTAATGGTTGACAAGTCCTTCAGTCCCTGAATTTTTTTAGACAGGACAAATTTTGGGTATAAAGTTTTGTCGATAGGTTGGTGTCCTTATCTTTCCATTGAGGCTCTTACATAGCTACAGGAAGTGGCTTCTTATGGTTCCATGTCCCCAATGTTAGGCATAGTGGCTAAGGTCATCTGCAGTCACTCTTGGGAGCCTCCCCTTCTCATGTCTGTGGTATTTCCTGGAGATTCCCCTCATCCCTCACAGGAAGACCAATAGAATCAACTAACCTGGGCTTCTGGGATGTCTCTGAGACTAAGCCACCAACCAAAGTGTATATATTGCTTGTACTGAGTCCCCCATCCAACTCCTGACACATATGTAGCCAAAATACAAGTTTATAATGTCTACTATGATTAAATTGTCTTCTATATACAATAGAGAATCTGGATACATGAAATCCCAATGCATGGATACCTAAATAAAATTGGAACAATTATCACATTGTTATGTTAACACAAAGCAGAAAGTTCTGATAAGGCCCAAACTTAAAAAACACTACAGAAAATTAAGTGATGCTAAGAGAGTCAAGATCAGTGTTCTCCAGACAAGCACAGTAATAGACTATTTAATACCAAAATGTCATTCCTAAACAAATACACATATACACACACCTTTAATATATCTGTACTTGTATCTGTATCTATACCTGTGTATGTGTCTGTATCTATATCTAATCTATATCTATTCATATCTATATCTATCTCTACATATATGTGTACATATACTTATACACACATATATATATATGAATATTCAATACTGAGTATACACAGCACTGAGTATTTATGCACATATGTAATGATTAATGAGAAATGGTAATCATTCTAGTGGTGAATGCGTCTGATATGTATGTGTTGAGGATAGGAGAAATAAAGCTAAAAATATGATACAATATGACTATAAAATTCTCAAAGAGAAAATTAAGCTTGCATGTTTATCCATGATGATAGATAGATAGATTGATACATAGATATACAGATGATAGATAGATAGATGATAGATAGACAGACATATACCCACACACATGAACGGAATTAAGATGTAGTCACTGTACATTTCAAGAGATATTGCCCCATCTAGGTAACTCATACCGCAAAGTAATCTGTCTGGTGCCAGGTTTAATTGTCTGATAAAGTGACTTTATAGTCCATGACTCAAATATTGCATACCCTTTCCAAAGCAATGGTTGAACTTCAGCAATCTGATTGAATGCCCTGTTACTTTGAATACTACTTGTTTATGTCATAGAAGATGAAAAAGTAATTTGGAAACCAAATGGAAGTTTGACCAGCACTGGCTAAATTCATATGTTTAAAAGGTATGCTTCATGTTACTAGAAGAAAAAAGAAATAACCAGATCAGCATGTACAACCTCTCCAATTTAAAATAGTGACCTGTCTTCAAGATATACTGGTACCAGAAAGTCACAAATATTATGAGTAACCAACTACAGTTTGCTTGGATTTATAACTTATCCCATGTGACAGAATCTATAACTCATACTGTTAAAGTGTCCAAGATTCTGAGACTAGATAGTCACATGACTGGAGAGAAAAAACTACTATCATTTTAGTAAGGAATATGTAATAAAAGATCTCCTAATAAAAGTATTACTATATCTATATAACTGAATTATTCAACACTTATCACCGATGATTTTTCACTAGATGGGAAATAATTGAGAAATGTTCAATGGGTTTTATATGGAGACAGAAAGACTTTGAAGCACTGGGTCTGACATGTCTTCATCAAACCACTCCCATCAATTCTCATGGGTCCTTGTGGAAAAGTATCCAGAAAGATTGTAAAGAGATTGATATGTTAGAAGCCTCCAAAACACCTGTATTTCCCTGATCCAATATTAATAACAGTAGGAACACACTTGCAGTATAACAGCACAAAAATAATCCGTTTAGGTCTAACCAAGACCTAAATATATTAGCACTGACAAGGGAGAGCAACAAATATCCACTTGAGATTTTTTTTTAAATTTATTTGTTATACTATACACATAGACAATTATTCATTGGTTATGTTTATTCCCTGAATATTTCTATTCAGTATTTTGTCCAAAGTTACTAAGTGAAAAAATAACATATAAAATCTTGTATTTAATATAGCCCTTTGATCCATGATAAACAATTATGAAATTGACATGGTCTTATAGATATAAAAACCTTTTAAAACCCACAAAATAGTTTTTAATATGTGAATGAGATTGGTATCCATAAATGCACATGATCAAAGTTAATGTTTAGCTATATTTCCTCACAAAACTTATTTTAAATTAAAAAAAACAAAAAACAAAAAGTAAAGGTATATATGCCAGTGTTTGTGCTATTTTTATACTTATAGCTTACAGGAGCCTGGTCTAGAAGAATCACATGATTGTTTAAGTTTGAGACATTTTGTGGAATGCAGAGCACACACAGGATTACTGGCTGTTTCTAAACACAATTTAGTTTAATATAATTTAAATATGCATAGAGCACTGAGGAATACTTGCCATTTTATATTAAATGAATATCTACTTTAAAATGAATTTTAACAGTTTTAAAAAAAGGATAATGGAGTCAACCCTGACCATTTGCAAGCCTCTATCTCCTGTATCTTCCACAAAGGCAACCATACAGCTATTCATATTATCCAATAGTTACCTCATAATAAGCACTAAAAAATGCAACAATAGTTTTTCCTAATCATACTCATCCATGAAATAATACAAAATCATCATCTTCTTAATTACAGTGTGATCTACTAAAAGTTTCTCTTCCTTCAAGTAAATGTTCAAAAAGAAGTGCTATGAAACCTCATCAATTTGGTAATTAGCTATTGCACTCACGTTCTTTTCCTGTTCTTTCTTCTCTGTCCTGGTTAGTGTTTCTGCAGCTGTCATAAAACACTGACCAACAGCAACTTGAAAATGGAAATTAAATTCGTATTGCAATCTAGATCCCATCATCAACAAAAATCAATATTTGAACTAAAGATAAGTTCCTGAATGCAGGAACAGAAGCAAAATCTACAACATATTCACAATATCTTTATAGCATCACCCTCACTAGACCAGCCAACCCACACCAATCATAAATCTGGAAATGCACTAGTCATTGTCACAGACTAATCAGACAGAAGCACTCTATTAATTAAGGCATTATTTATCCAGTTCACTCCACTTTTCGTGAAAATGATAAAACCTAGAAAGCATGCCCTCTCATTGCTGTGATCATTCCTTCTTTCACTTTTGATCATCTTCTACCCCATCCCACTGATATTTCTATAACCACACCCACACACACAAACACACCTGCACACATGCATACACACATGCATACACACACACACACACACACACACACACACACACATACACATGCACACACCTCCATTTTCTTACAATCAGGTAAATTGTATTCTTTGTCAACTCTTCTTTCAAAACCTTATTCCATTAACCTGTCATCTTTGTTGAACATGTGGACCCAATTTTTCTTTGATGAATTATCATTTCCCTGCCTAAATTATCAATACTCTGATCCTGTGTTCCCACTCTCTCTGTGATCCCCTTGATAATTAAAAGTTGATGAAAATAAAATAAAATTGATAATCATGAGAAAATACCTACAGTATTTATGAAGGTCAATATGTAGATGCTATTTCAAATTCCAGCAATGCATTTTGAAATCTGCCAAGACAAAGTACGGGATAAGTGTTTTAAATTTACACGAGCAAATTCCTTAACCTACTGTGAGATCTGAGTTTTTTTGCTTTCAGGGACAATGATATGGACATGTCAAAGTGTAAAAAGTATGTAGAGAACACATTAAATAAAACAAAGTTTCAACAAATAACAAATCAATTAAGTAGGAAGATCAAAAAGAATCTCTTGAAAGTGTACACCACAGGGAAGCTTGGTAAAGTCTTTAAAATTTTGGCATTTTCTGCCACAGAAAAAAAAATCCATTCATAAAACATAAACTCATCTAAAACTTCTCTTGTTTTTTACTTAATGTAAATAACACCTACAAAGCATGTGACAGTGGATTTTTTCCTATTACTAGCTCTTATGTATTTAATAGATATAATGATGTTCACAATGCTGTAAATCTTTGAAGGTTGTATGATCTGATGGCTTCGTGTTTGAGATTCAAGTTGGGAAGCCTTCCAGACAAAAGAGTGCTTCAAGGGAAATTTTGAGACAAATATTTTTGATAGTAAATCATCAGCGGGAGAGTCCTTGTTCTTGCTGTATCTTCTGTTTGAGTTCAAACAGCAGATGTAATTTAATGTATATATGAAAACATTGCTCCCCTATAAAACTGCAAACATCATTTTACTGTGCAAAGAAATTTGCTGTTGATTCATTGACAATTGCTGGATCAGAAGCAACTAGACTCAGATAATAAGTATCAATAATACACTATTGATATTATTTATTGTAATATGCATTGGGAACAGGATTGGCATGAATAGAATTCATGTTTCTCTCCTTTGTGATTCTATACATTTTTGAAAGTCATGTGATAAGCAGTAAACACACATAATCAAGGAAAAAAAATAATGGCAGAAAATACTATGCAATCACTACTATCAATGTTCCATCTGAAGCTCATATACTTTGTCTGTAATAACAATTGAATACATTTAAGGCAACTGTGTGTGCATAGATATGAGACTCTCTACTACAACATGAGTAACCACTCAGGGCAAGCATCCCTGATAAAATCTGATCCTTTTCCTTCATCCATTCTTTAAATTCCAATGCCACTCTGAAATGGGTTGGGCTTCCTAAGTCCTAAATCTGCACTTGCTGAGATTGTGGGTGTAATTCTAATTGATTGGAATTCATTTGTGCAAGTCTATTTAAATACCATCAAATACTGTTTCAACTCAATTGTATGTTGCCACTGGCTGATTTAAAATATTATTTCTTTCATGAATGGAACTTTCCAAAGTGTCTAGTTTACCTGACTAATAAAACTGAGAAGCTGGGCAGTGGTGATGAATGCCATTAATCTCAGCACCTGTGAGGCAGATGCAGGCAGATTTCTGAGTTCAAGGTCAGCCTGGTCTATGGAGTGCATTCCAGGACAGCCAGGGCTATACAGAGAAACCGTGTCTTGAAAAGCACCCTCCAAAAAACCCCAAGAAAAACAAAAAACAAAACTCAGAAATCTTTATATTCATCAACCTTTCATCATTTATTGACACTGCATGCAAGTACTTGTATGCTTGGTTTTTATTAAGTAACTTCTACAAGTAAATACCAGATTCTTGTATTGCCAAGTGAATACATTGTTGACTGAACAGTCTACCTTTCTTCCCTTAAATTGTTTTATCATTGGTGGCTTCTATAGACATGAAAGAATTTAAATTTCATTAATTTTTCTACTTAGCAAGTAAATTTCAACACAAATCTTGACATGTTTGACTATATTATCAAATTTATTATCTCTTCCTGCATTTGCTCTTGCATTCCTTTATCCAGATTACAATACAAATTTACACACACACTTTGCTTGGATGTCTTTGTCAGATCTGAAAAATAATGTCCATCAAAAGCCATATGAAAACAATAAAATTTCCATGATAGTCTTAAGGTATAGGCTGAATCTCAATTGCTTCTTAAATCTCTCCTGCTGTCTATACTATCAAAATGAGTGATCATAGCACCATACAATTATTTCCTTATTCCTGGTTTTCTCAGCCATGGCTATTCCATCTCTATTCTTATCTAGACTTTGACACTCAACAGTATCTCCCTGGGGAATTTCAAATGTTTTCATGGCTCATGTGAAACAGTATATCAGTGACTAATTTCTCTTGCA
>JADRCD010190965.1:0-10376 GCA_019843815.1 Montemys delectorum | reverse complement strand
GAAGAGAGTGGGCAGCCTTGTCTAGTCCCTGATTTTAGTGGGATTGCTTCAACTTTCTCTCCATTTAGTTTGATGTTGGCTACTGGTTTGCTGTATAATGCTTTTACTATGTTTAAGTATGGGCCTTGAGTTCCTGATCTTTCCAAGACTTTTATCATGAAGGGGTGTTGGATTTTGTCAAATACTTTCTCAGCATATAATGAGATGATTATATGTTTTTTCCTAGAGTTTGCTTATATGGTGGATTATGTTGATAGATTTCCATATATTGAACCATCCCTGCATCCCTGGGATGAAGCCTGCTTGATCATGATGGATGATCATTTTGATGTGTTCTTGGATTCAGTTTGCAAGAATTTTATTGAGTATTTTTGTATAGATATCCATAAGGGAAATTGGTCTGAAGTTTTCTTTGTTAGGTCTTTGAGTGGTTTAGGTATCAGAGTAATGTAGCTTCATAGAATTAATTGGGTAGAGTACCTTCTGTTTCTATTTTGTGGGATAGTTTGAGGAGTATTGGTATTAGATCTTCTTTGAAGATCTGATAAAACTCTGCACTAAACCCATCTGGTCCTGGGCTTGTTTTTGGTTGGGAGACTATTAATGACTGTTTCTATTTCATTAGGGGATATAGGACTGTTTATATCATTTACCTGATCTTGATTTAACTTTGGTACCTGGTATCTTTCTAGAAAATTGTCCATTTCATCCAGGTTTTCCAGTTTTGTTGAGTATAATCTTTTGTAGTAGGATCTCATGATGTTTTGGATTTCCTCAGTGTCTGTTGTTATGTCTCCCTTTTCACTTCTGATTTTGTTAAGATACTGGCTCTGTGCCCTCTAGTTTGTCTGGCTAAAGGTTTACCTATTTTGTTGATTTTCTCAAAGAACCAGCTCCTGGTTTGGTTGGTTCTTTGTATAGCTCTTTTTGTTTCCACTTAGTTTTTTCAGCCCTGAGTTTGATTATTTCCTGCCATCTACTCCTCTTAGGTGTACTTGGCTTCTTTTTGTTCTAGAGCTTTCAGATGTGCTGTCAAATTGCTGGTGTATGCTCTCTCCAGTTTCTTTTTGGAGGCACTCAGAGCTATGAGTTTTCCTCTTATGACTGCTTTCATTGTGTCCCATAAGTTTGGATATGTTGTGTCTTCATTTTCATTAAACTTAAAAATGTCTTTAATTTCTTTCTTTATTTCCTCTTTGACCAAGTTATCTTTGAGTAGAGAGTGTTGTTAAACTTCTATGTGTATGTGAACTTTCTATTGTTTATGTTGTTATTGAGGACCAGCCTTAGTCCGTGGTGATGTGATAGGCTGCAAGGAATTATTTCAATCTTCTTTTGTCTGTTGAGACCTGTTTTGTGACCAATTATATGGTCAATTTTGGAGAAGGTACCATGAGGTGCTGAGAAGAAGGTATATTAGGATAAAATATTTTATAGGTATTTGTTAAATCCATTTGTTTCATAACTTCTGATAGTTTCAATGTGTCTCTGTTTAGTTTCTGTTTCCACGATCTGACCATTGCAGAGAGTGGGGTGCTGAAGTCTCCCACAATTATTGTGTGTGGTGCAATGTGTACTTTGAGTTTTAGTAAAGTTTCTTTTATGAATGAAGATACCCTTGCATTTGGAGCATAGATGTTCAGAATTGAGAGTTCATCTTGGTAGATTTTACATTTGATGAGTATGAAGTGTCCCTCCTTATCTTTTTTGATTACTTTAGGTTGAAAGTCGATTTTATTCAATATTAGAATGGCTACTCCAGACTGTTTCTTGGGACCATTTGCTTGGAAAATTGTTTCCAGCATTTTATTCTGAGATAGTATCTGTGTTTGTCACTGAGGTGGGTTGTCTGTATGCAACAAAATGTTGGGACCTGTTTATGTAGCCAGTCTGTTAGTCTTTGTCTTTTAATTGAGGAATTGAGTCCATTGATATTAATAGATATTAAGGAAAAGTAATTGATGCTTCCTGTTTTTGTTGTTAGAATTGGAAATCTGTTCATGTGGTTATCTTCTTTTAGCTTTGTTGAAAGATTACTTTCTTGCTTTTTCTAGGATGTAGTTTTTCCTCATTGTGTTGGAGTTTTCCATTTATTATTCTTTGAAGGGCTGAATTTGTGGCAAGATATTGTGTAAATTTGTTTTTGTCATGGAATACCTTGGTTTCTCCATCTATGGTAATTGAGAGTTTTGTTGGGTATATTAGTCTGGGCTGGCATTTGTGTTCTCTTAATCTCTGTATGACATCAGCCCAGGATATTCTGGCTTTCATAGTTTCTGGCAAGAAGTCTGGTGTAATTCTAATAGGCCTGCCTTTATATGTTATTTGACGTTTTTCCCTCACTGCTTTCAATATTTTTTTCTTTGTTTTGTGCGTTTGGTGTTTTGATTATTATGTGACTGGAGGAATTTCCTTCCTGGTCCAAACTATTTGGAGTTCTGTAGGCTTCTTGTATGTTCATGGGCATCATTTTCTTTAGGTTAGGGAAGTTTTCTTCTATAATTTTGTTGAACATATTTACTGGCCCTTTAAATTGGAAGTCTTCACTCTCTCCTATACCTATTATCCATAGGTTTGGTATTCTCATTATGTCCTGGATTTCTGAAAGTTTTGGATTAGGATCTTTATGTGTTTTGCATTTTCTTTGACTATTGTGTCAATGTTGTCTATGGTGTCTTCTGCACCTGAGACTTCTCTTCTATTTCTTGTATTCTGTTAGTGATGCTTGCATCTATAGCTCCTGACTTCTTTCCTAGGTTTTCTATCTCCAGAGTTGTCTCTCTTTGTGATATCTTAGTTGTTTCTACTTCCATTTTTAGGTCCTGGGTGGTTTTGTTCAATTCCTTCACCTGGTTATGTTTTTCTGTAATTCCTTAAGGGATTTTTGTGTTTCCTCCTTAAGGGCTTCTACTTGTTTATTCATGTTCTCCTGTAATTCTTTAAGGAATTTTTGTGTTTCTTCTTTAAGGACTTGTACCTGTTTACCTGTTTTCTAGATTTCTTCAAGGGAGTTATTTATGTCCTTCTTAAATTCCTCTATCACCATCATGAAATATGATTTTAGATCGGAATCTTGCTTTTCTGGTATGTTTGGAGTATCCATGACTTGGTGTGGTGGGAGTACTGAGTTCCGATGATGCCAAGTAGTCTTGGTTTCTGTTGGTAAGAGTCTTGTATTTACCTTTCGTCATCTGGTAATTTCTGGTTTTGGATGTTCTTACTGTCTCTGGCTGGAGCTTGTTTCTCCCATGGGTCTCTAAGTCTGTGTCAGCACTCCTGGGAGATTGGCTCTCTCCTGGTACGACCCATGCACAGAGGGCTGTGGGTCAGCCATCCCTCCTGGATGCAGATGGATGCAGGATGGACCCTGTCCCAGCTGCTCTGCCACTTCAGCGGCCTGTGCCTCCTGACTGGTCCTGCCTTAGAAAGTCTCCAGAGAGGAAAAATGGTGATCTTACCTGAGTCCAATTTTTCTATAATTTAGAATACTAAATTTTCATGGGAAAAAAAACCCTTAGGTTAATTGGAAAATCAAGTGTTACAATTATGAAACAGATATTATTTCTCCATTCTATAAAGATTTTTTTAAAGCACAAAAAGAAATATTGAAAAATCTCATAATTCAAAATATAGCAAATAGGGATGGAAATATGTTTTAACTGTTAAGAGCAGTTGCTACTCTTCTAGGAGACTTGTGTTCATTGTTCTTGGTTGTCAGCTGACTACAACTGGAATTAACTAACCTCCCCCTGCCCCGCCAAATGGCTGGGCACACCTCTGATGGGTTTTTAAATTTTGAATGGGGAGGCCCACTTTTAACCAAATCTTTAGGATGGGAAGATACATCTTTCACCCAAATCAACTATTTTGAGGTGGGAAGATCCACCTTTAATTTGGGCCACACCTTCTGCTGACAGCCCATATAAAGACAGGAAGAAGGAAGCTTGTGCTCTCTTTGCCTGTTTACTCTTGCTCTTGATAGAAAGTCCATCTTTCACTGATATTAGAACCTTCTTCTTCAGGATTCCAACACACACTGAAGACCAACTGGACATCCAGCCTTTGAAACTGAACAAAGACTGGAGTCTTGGAGCAGTGATAGACAACCATTGTTGTACTAGCTGGACCAAAACTTATAAGCCATTCTAATAAGTCCCCTTAATAGACAGACAGACAGACAGACAGACAGACAGACAGACAGACAGGTAAGTGGATTCATTCTATAAGTTTTGTTCCTCTAGAGAACACTGACTAATATAAGACCTAAGTTTAGTTCCAAGTTCCAAGACTGGGAAGCTCACAACTACCTACACACACACACACACACACACACACACACACACACTATCTGTCTGTCTGTCTATCTATCATCTATTTCTTAAAAATAAATCTTTTTTAAAAACTCAATCAAACTATAGCAGGATTATAAAGAGAAAGATCAACTGGCTTGGAAGTGGGAATTTCTGGTTTCATTGGAGACTCAGTTGTGTAATGTGACATTTTTCTGGAAACTGTCTTATGAGAGGATGTTTTGCTAAGAACAGATATGTGTGTTTTTCTTGAAGTTGCCTGATGAAAGGGCATGTGATATTTTGCTGAAAAGGATACTTGAGGGGACATGTGATATTTCGAAATATATAAGTATACTTCAACAGACAGTGGATGACACTCTTGCTTTCTTTGCTGATCTTTGCTTGTCATGACTTCGTAGAGACAAATGTACCAAAGAACTTCTGCTACTATTCCAGCTGCTTCATGTTGGATTCATGCTGATTGGCAGAGCCTTGTGGTTTTTTTCTGGATCTAGCTGCTGCTACTGATTCATGTTTCATATTTTGCTAGTGGACTGGACCGCTAACAACGAAAATTGGAACCACCCCCAAAGAACTATCTCTAAACAGGTCTATAACCCTTGTTTACTATTAATCTTTCCTTTCCCCTACCTCTGATGAGTGGTGGTGTAGGGAGATTGAAGCATTAAACAACCATAATTAAAGTAGGTTTTGAAAAAAATCTAAGCCTACACTATTTAATAAATGAAGAAAAGGGAGTAGAAAAGACCATTGAATAGTTCTGAGGGCTAACTGATATATAAACACAGAGTTCTGATGGCAGACAACGTCAAGACCTTCAAAGAGGCTTGAAAGACATTTCTGAACTCCTTGATGCAGTCTACAGGATAGACTTTATTTTTATCTTTGAGACCTCTGTGTCTGCCAGGACTTATTTGTTTCTAGCTAATGTTATAGGAGTCTGAGATCTAGGATATGATCGTAGGACATGCAAATTCAGGGGCATCTTCTTCATAGCCTGTGTTTCAAGAGAACTACAGGATGCACATGTGGGAAACCACATATGAATGTTGCTTATTTCTAGATATTAAAGTGAAGTAGTGGTAAGATACTCATGAACTCTAAAGAAAAGAAGTCATTTATATTTATGAATCTAGTAATATGGAAATGTTAGAGTCAGTCTTGTAGTATGAGTTTTCTATGGTCTTCATCTATGCTATATTGCTTTAACACAAAGTTAATCTTTATTTATCAGATGTGTATTGGCTTATGTTTTAAGGCTGGGATATTTAAAACCACCTGGCAAGATTCTCTTTGCTGCCTCCTCCTAAGAGAAAAAGCCAAAGAAATGGTGAGAGAGATCAATATATTAAGTCCACAGATGAAGCCCTTTAATATCAGTCATAGCCCATTTGTGACCTGAATATTTCCCACTAAGTCTCAGCTCTCAATGCTGTAGCATTAGTGATTGTATTTTTCAAGGGATGCTTGGGGCAGAGGGCATTGAAATAGCAATACTTTCCTAGGATTCTGTAAGCATTATGGGATGTTGTATGCTATTAGCTGTGAATGCTAGTGGTGAATACACACTGATGCCTCCACTACATTCATGTCCTAACCCTTACACACTGGGATGAATGATGCCTAAAAGTGGGATGGATAGTCTTCACCCACACACTATGCTCAAGGAAAAGGAACAGTGAGTTTCCCCATGCAATAGTGTTCCCAAGATGACACAATGGGGCTACTGTGATGTGCATCCTCTCACCCTGCCTAAGGTCAAGAGCCCCATGCCTGATTCTTCATATATCCTTTCTTGGGAAAAACACACTAGCTCTAAACCTGCAGATACTACAAATATTCCTTATCTATTCATTTTCAATTATTTGGTTATTTATTTTGTGTATGTATGTGACTTTGGTGGCTGTGCGTGTGGGTATGCCTAGGAACATGCAACATGTGAATACATGGAAGCCAAAGAAGGACATTCAGTGTTCTCTATCATTCAATGCCTTATTTTTTAGATTCAGGGTCTCTCACAAAACCTGGATCATACCTCTTCTCTAACTACACTGACAACCAACAATTCTCCTGTCTCTGCAACACAGGACTAGTGTTACAGGTGCATGGAAGACCACCATGCCCAACTTGTTTAATGCAGGTGCTGAGATCTAAACTCAGCTCCTCATATCTATACAATAAGAACACTTAACCACTGAACTATTGCTTCAGCCCTAAAAGTTCTGTTTCACTGGCCTAATTCTGAAAGTCAATAGCCTGTTGTAAATACATATGACTCTATGAACCTGAGCGTTTTGTAAGTCAATGGCTCTCATGCTTGAGATGTTATACTTGAATCTTCTTATCCTGAGAGTCAAGACACAAGAACTAATGAATACACTGACATTTAGGTCTATAGAGAACTTACATTTTAGAATACTTAACCATGAAAACTAGATATTTTGATAGTTAATTTGTAAATATAGCTTATGAAATGCTTAACATGATAGCTGTCATATAATTCATGTACAGATAAGCTTCAATAAAGCATATGGGTCTGAAAATACCATATGTTTAGAAAGAATTAATTTGTAGAAATACTAAGAAAAGCCATGTCATATATTACATAAAAAAAAATGTCCCTTTGACAAAGTCATATGAGTCTATTATGTAATCTGAGATTCTTCTAAGTCACATTTGCTTCCTCAACAAAAAACAGTAATATGTACTCAAGTTATAAAAGCAGAAAATCAATGCTAAAGGGTAATTTCCAAAAAGAGGTAAGGTTGTGGCTCTTGCGTCAGGTATTTTCATTAGCCTATTACTTAAATCAGAGAACCAGAGAAGGTGTTAGAAGTAGGTCAAAAGAGAAGTCATAAAAGCACAAATTAAGAAAATTGAAATAGATCTCCAACTGGTTTTGTCCACAGGAAGGAAGTCTGACCAGCGAAGCTCCATCAAACTGAATTAATGTGCATGTCTTAAGACAAAACATTTATTATAGGGCATCGATACTTCACAGTTATAAAATAACCCAAGGGCAGTGGATAGCTCACAGAGGTGTAAATAATGCATGCATACCTGCATACCTGCAGCCTACAACAATGGAGAGTAAGAAGACAGGGTGCAAGAAGTGAGAGAGAGAGAGAGAGAGAGAGAGAGAGAGAGAGAGAGAGAGAGAGAGAGAGAGAGAACTAATAAAAAAGACTTCAGAAGTCAACTGCAAACAGGGCATAGTGGTTATGATCCCTATTATCCCAACACAAGGGAGGCAGAAGCAGGGGAATTTCCCCAAGTTATAGGTCAGCTCAGTGTGTGAAATAAGTTCCAGGTCAGGCAGGGCTGCATAGTAACACCCCAATTGAAAAAAATAAGCCAAGAGATGGTTCAGAGGTTAAGAGCACTGGCTGTTCTTCCGTAGATTCTGAATTCAATTCCCAGAAACCACATGGTGGCTCATAACTATCTATGATGACATAAGTAATGCCATCTATAATAATCCTCTGGCCTGAAGGCATACATGCAGCTAGAATGTTGTATACATAATAAATAAATAAATCTTTTAAAAAAAAAATAAGCAAAGAAAAGTTCTGCAGATTAAACTACAGAAAACTTTTTCTTTCCCAAGAAGAGATCCCAAGAGAATTATACTGAATCATCCATGCACTGTGTTCCAGGAACACCTTTCTTAACAGTGAAAAGTGCTATGTGCAAACAGAAAGCAATTTCTGATACTAGCATCTCTTGTATGACATATTTTACATAAGGTCTGTCACAATTTCCTCAACAAACACATTGAGATTTTAAAGTCTAAGAAAGATCCGAGGACAACTATTTTTATAGCTATCTCTAATAATCCCCTTATATCCAGGGAAAGGACCAGATCCATAACTAGGTCCATTTTAGCATATTTTCATAGATGTTGATAAAATGTCCTATAGGCATGCTGTTTCATATTTTAAACCTTGCCAGCTGTGTAAATCGATCCCTGTTTCTCCCTATCCTACCCAACACTACCCTTATTCTTAAGCTCAACTAATTTGCTGAGGTAAAACATGTGTCTTCGGCATCTCCCATCTGTATTTTAAATACTATTGAGGTTAAATTTTATATTGTCTTCTGGGACTTAGAGGGCAAACAACATTTGAGATGTAAATAAGTAAACAAACAAATAAATAACTATTTATATTATCTAAAATAAATACTATACAAAACATCACAGGAGTAGAGCCAGAAGGGCTAATAATTGGAATTATTTCTTCTCTATCTCTTTTTCCTAATTCAGAACGGTCAAGGACTATTGACAAGTAAATGAACAGATATTCCCATGGCAAAGACAAAGATACAACATTACTATGGCATGGCAATCCAGATTGAAGTGACTAGTTCTTAACTGTGGGAGTGAATGGTGGCATGCGATTGGAATTTGGTTAATCATGAAGCAGGGAGAGTCTGGGTTTAGGAAGATACAAAGCATCTGCCAGCTATATACAAGGGAAGGGCACTTGTGGCTTTTTCTTTCCTATACTTACTTATGGGTACTATGGAATTTAGAAATTGACATATTCACATCTCTTCCCTGTACTGTCATGGGTTGAATAGTTTCTTCCCCAGGAGCATTTGATTTTTTTTTTTTTTTTAACACGTATAAGCTGGACTATGGTGACTCCGGCTTTGTGTTTCTTAAGAAGACATGAGTTTATTCCAGATTTGTATTTGACATGCTGCTGAGCTTGCAGTGAGATGAAGGCAAGTGCTGGGGAAATACATAAATATAAAAAAAAAAAAATCAAGAAACCCTCTTAGCTACATTTAAAAGAAACATGGTTTCCTCAGCCCTAAGAAAGCTGCCACCCCACCTCTCTCATTCCTCTTATCTCTTGGGTTTCCCTTCCAATTTGCTGCTGCAGAGGTCCCAAAAAGGACCCTGCAGGAGCCTTATTAGGTCTCAGCATGCCTGTCCAGTGAACAAGGAGACTAGCAGGGGAGAAACAGCGTCAGAATCCCATCGGCTCTGGTTTACATACATGGCCGATGGGAGTCAATCACCTGGAACTTAGTTATGACATTATACCACTCACTTAGCTCATTGAAGCCACCACCGACGTTTCTCTAGAGTTCATAGGCACTTGTAGCTGCCTCATAAGGCACATACACAGGCCAAGTAAGTTAATATACAAGCAGAACTCTACAGAACTATATTTTACACCTTTAATTGAGTTAGACACACGACAATTCCTTACTGAGTTTAAGAAGACTAGCCTACATGCGTGTTTAAAGGAAAAGGAAAAAGGCGCAAGTTAAAGAATTGATCAAAATATGGCTTCTTAAACTGATACAGCATGAAAATTACTAGTTTGTTTCAAAGGGTAATGTGAAAATCTTATGTTGAAAATGGAAGTCAAAGAAAAAGAAAAAAATGTCAACAAACTTACTGAAGGGAACTGAAATCTCTCACACCAAACTCTTATCATTAATTTTATGTTAATAGGGTTTGTTAGATTAAGGTTCCACTGTTCCAAGTGCTTTGTGGATTAGCTCTGACCTGGCCTCTAATTGGATACTGTCTAATTGTTAATATTCATTTTTCCAGAGGGATTTGTATCATAGAATTTAAAAAATTGATGAGTCGGCTACAATTCCCCTCTGACTTAGGAGCGTTAAAGCATATATAATTAAAACGTGGCCATCACAAACAACTCCAGATCATTATTTGAAAACAAAGCTTAATGTCCTCCTCTCATCTCTAACTTTTCAGAATTTTAAGTAAAATCAGAATTGGGTACTAATGAATTCCTGAGTTCCGTTGGCAACTGTTCAGCCTTCTTTGAGTTCCACTGTCTATCAATAAGATTAGGTCAAAGTTATTTTATGTTACAACTTGAGTGGGAAGGAAGACACTAGGTGTTCTTTCTTTTGATGCAAGAAATGGCTGTGTTGACTACAGTTCATCTTTCATAACTGAACTATAAATGTTTCGTCCTTAGTATTTGATGACAAAGACATTCTTTGACCATATAATAGTCAAAAAGTCTTATAGCTTTGCAAGAATTTACATTCCTTTTATTGGAAGTGAAAAAAAAA
>JADRCD010190963.1:0-19023 GCA_019843815.1 Montemys delectorum | reverse complement strand
GGGACCCTCTGCTGCCAGGGAGGCTGACACAGCAGGCTGTTGCCAGCTCTCATTTTCTGAGTGTACTTCCCTAAAGCCCTCCAATGTAAGAGAAAGTAATAGGAAAGCACTGGGGGACAGGTAAGAGGCCAGAAGCAGGGATTTGGTGGCTGAGATCACCACACATAGAACTCTCTACACATCGGGACAGCTGTGGGACTCTGGCTGTATTCATCTGTCCCCAGAGCCAATGATACCGAGTCTGGATGCTCCTGTGAATTACAGAAGACTGGATGCTCAGGACCATGCCTAGGATACAGGAGCGCTCAGTAAATGATGGAGAGACTAATGGAGATGGAGACATGTGTGGGGACATGGGTTGGTTCCTCAAGTGGCTTCTATGAGCTGCCCTGTTAGCACCCTCCCTGCCCTAAGTCACCCTGAAACCAAATGGTCAGCCAGGAAAGGCAAGGCTCTTTGCTCAGGGAAAGGTACTACACAGGGCTGATGCTCCCTCAGGCTGTGAGCAGCATGCTGCTGTGAACTGAAGGACTAACTCCAAATTCATGCTAGAATTCTAAACCCTAGTATGGTAGCATTCAGAGGTGTACCTTTGGGGTGGGGGAGTGTCACAGAGTAGACCCCTTATGAATGGAGTTAGTGCCCTTACAAAAGCTGCCCCCGACTCCAGCTCTTTGCAAACCCCTTTCTGCCTGCATAAATGCAACGAGAAGTTGGCAGTCTGCAGCCAGAAAGGTCCTCACAGGAGCCTGCCATGCTGCCGCAGACCGCCAGCTTTCAGAACAGCCAGAAATGAACTGTTGTTCATAAGCCATCTAGTTCTGGGGTGTTGTGTTACAATAACTTGGATGGATGAAGATGGGCTCCCTCATGGGGTCCACATGATTTCTTTGAGAATTAGAATGAAAACTTAATGTTTAGGTTAAAGGAAATGTTTAATAATTAATTGATATCTCTATATTGATATAGCTATGAGAAATCATGAAATTGAGTACACACACACACACACACACACACACACACACACACACACACACCAGAGAGAGGCAGGCTTAGGAAAGCAAAAGGGCTACGGGCCCATGAGTGCCATAGACAACCTTGAATCAGGGTGTGTATTCTGTTGAACTCAAGTGGCTTACTGGACCTTCCCCCACTCTGAATGTGCTGGCCACCACATGTCAGCCACGGTGGCAAACCCAGCACCGCAGCTCGGAGCATGGCTCCAAGAGCCACTACAGGTGTCAATTCCGCATGATCATCCTGTTCCTCGAGGTGAGCATTATGCTGTGGTCCAGGGTCGCAGAGAGTGGCTCTCAACCCCTTCCCTCTGGCACCCCAATCAAGGCATGACATATCCACTGCCCTTAAGTCAGAAAAGAGGTTCTCTAAGGTCAGGGTTCTGAAGTTAACGCTGCTGCGTGGGTGTGTCCTGTATCAGTAGTTAGGAAAAGTTTCTAGAGATTTGCTTATTGACCTGGCCCTGGAAGTGTCACCCCATAGGGACTCTCTTATCTCCTGCCTTTGGAAAGTGGGACCCAGCAGGACACACTGTACAAGAAACTCAAATTTTGCAGGCTCCTCCCACACCCATGCAGAAAGCCTGGATGTGCCCTGGTCTCCACAGCCTGAAGGGAAGCTGGAGAGCTCTGTCCCCCTGTTAGCAGGCAGCTGGCTGCCCCTTTGTCTGACTGACTGGTCACTGCAGGGGACAGGGTGTGGGGCACAATGATAGCTTGCTTTCAGGGCTAGGGTAAAGGCACTGGGCTGGATCTGGTCCTTAATCGTTCACCCTTGGCTCGTCTGTAAAGTAGGAGCCAGAACCACTTAACTGGCATAGAGCTCCACTTAGCCCTAAAGCTTCATGAGGCGTTGGGTTCCACATCCAGTAGTACCACAACAGAGTCAAAGCAGGGCTGGCAAGACGGATGCGGGTTGGTGGGGGGGACGGGAAGGTACTTCTGGTGTAATCCTGGTTCGATTCCCAGAACCTTTGTAAAGGTCAGAGGAAAGGACAGACTTCACAAAAGTCCTTTGATTTATCTTTAATGAATAAATACTTTTTAAAAGACTTGAGCTACAGCATAGGGGGATAGGAGTGACTTACTTGCTCCCCCAGGAAGCTCACGCGCACATGCAATGTAGCAAGCACACACAGACACACACATAGATACACATACAGACATATGCAACACTTACACACACACACACACACATACACACACACATACACACACACACATACACACACACACACACACACACCCATAGATACACACCTGCATGCACAGACAACAAAAAACAAAACAGAACCAAGAGGCTCAGCAGTTAAGAGTACTTGTTGCTCTTGGAAAGGCTCAGGGTTCAGTTTCCAGCACACACATGGTGGTTCACAACCATTCACAGTTCCAGTTCCAGAAAAGCCAATGCCTTCTTCTGTCTCCCAAGGGTATCGGGAACACATGTGGTGTGTATACCACGCAGGCAAAAAACTCATACAGACCCCATAAAGTTAAAAAATCTTACGCAGAAAACCAAGCAAGCCCACTCCAAATAGCACTTGCCTGCCTACCTCACTGGACCAACTGAGCGTTCACCTGGGGCAGAGCCACTGTCTCCCTGCCTGGCGATCCCTTCATTTAGCTCCCAATCTGTTCCCAATCTGCTTTGGTACTCAAAAGGCCTTTCTCGGTCGTGTGGTGTGTTCTAGATGATCATTTAAAACGAAGTGTTCCAGCCGGGTGGTGGTGGCGCACGCCTTTAATCCCAGCACTTGGGAGGCAGAGGCAGGAGGATTTCTGAGTTCGAGGCCAGCCTGGTCTACAGAGTGAGTTCCAGGACAGCCAGGGCTACACAGAGAAACCCTGTCTCGAAAAAACAAACCAAAAACCAAACAAACAAAAAACAAAGCGTTTCTCTTTTGCCTTTCTATAGCGCTAGGACAAATGTAACCCGCTCTTTACAGAGGATTCATATAGCAGAGATGGGTGTGAAGTGCAGCGTAGAAACACTTTGTATTTGGATGACAGGCTGCATGGGACTCAGTAATCTATACCCTTCTAAGTCACCCGGAATCATCTCTTTGGACGGAGTTTCAGGTTTGGACTCCCCTTTCTCCTTGGGAGTCATCTTCAAACACTTTGCCTTTGCCCCCTCATCGCTGCCCCTACTCTTTCAAAATTTTGTACATCGGCTTGACAAGGATCTCAGTCATTTAATTAAGTCATTTCCTTCTACTCAAGTTTAAGTTTGGTTATCCTGAGGTAGTTCGTGGAGGTACTCGACTCTGACCTGAGCAATGGCTGAATCTCCACATGTCCTCTCTTGGCTGCTCTGTGCCCACCTAGCGAGGCCGTGAACACGACACAAGGAGGGTTGCTACTAAGAGGTAGTGTTCCCCTGCTTCTCCACAGAAGAAACTATGAAACGAGGGTGCACTATCACATACACCTCATGGTGCTCATCTGGGACTCTGAAAGACTCATTTGACTGCCCAAGACCCGACCGATACTTGTGGCCAAGACTTTGCCAGAGTCTTCTTGGGCTTCTTAGAAGGAGTCATTGACAAATGCTATGGGGATATTTCCCTGGATGCAGCAGATCTGGGGGCTGGTTCAATTTGTAACAAGCCAAAGCTATCACAAAAGCCAATTTTGTCAGGAAGTTCCACCATCCTGGCTTGACCTCCGAGTCCAGCTTTTAGAGACAGAAGTCTCATTCCTTTGCTCACTTATCTTACATGAGCCCTTTCCCAAACTCCTCCTGCCCTAGAGTCTGCTCTTGCCCTGGACAGCAGCCAGGGGAGAGGTGAGGACTCCCTGGTCACCCAGCACATAGCCTGGGCTGGGCTCTTCTGAGACTCCTGTCTGTGCTGCCTGAGGCTTGGGGAAAGCTTTCCATTGCTGAGCTCCATAACAAAGAAGAAAGACTCAGCATACTTTTGGGTTTTGGTATCGTTTATTATTATTATTTTTTTAAACCCACTTGTAGTTTGGGTTTAGCTGGGAAGCAGGATATACGGGGTAGAGGGAAGGGGTTGGTGCGAGCAGGATTGGCCCATAGCTTTGGCGGCAATCTCCAGACCCTGCTCCAGGGAGGTAGGTCCTGTTGCCAGGCTCCCAGCTGGCTCAGTGAGGCTCCAGATTGATCTTCTGGGGCAAGTGTCCTGAGCAGAGGAGAATTCTATTCTCTCCAACCCACCTCCTCAAAGACCCAGTCAGAGGTTTTCCAACACGGTGCCAGGCAGCCGAGGGACATCACGCCACAGGCAGGCCTGAGTGTATGGGACAATGAACACTGTCTGGCTTCTGATTCCAGGTAACAGCCTAGGGTGTGGCTACCCGGAGGCTGCCATCTAGAGTGGCCCCAAGAAGCTGCTTCTCTTGCTGCCTGGGCTGCATCCCTGCAGCTGCCCTGGTTGCAACCAGTGGTACACTTCCCACCCCCCACCCTCAGACAAAATAAAATACAATAAAAATTAGAATAAATACCAATCGGGTCAACATTTACATTTACACAAATGGACAAGATGATCCCCAAATTGTAAAGGTTTACAGACTGGATGAGGAAGGATGCATGGATGAAGATGGTTTTGTGGGGGAGAAGAGGTTCCCCGTGGTTGGTGGTGTGGGTCCTCGCCTTATCCAGGGGAAGTTGAGAGCCCGGCAGGAGCTGTGGTCCCAGAGCTTAGGCAATATATGGCCAGTTCATGAGGATGACAGTGACCTGTAGGCCACTTGAGTGGAAAACAAGGTCCAACTCGTCCTGACAGATAGGGGAGCCTAAAAAGGCTCAATATCAGATCCTCATAGCCAGACAGGACAGCACAAGTCTGAGAGAGGTTTTGCTTCCGGTTCATTCATCAGAGGTGGGCTTTGATAGGCCGTTCCTCTGGCAGCACGAGAGGCTCTGTCCTGGGGAGGTCAGGGTCTGTGGGTGCCTGCAAGCCCTCCCTCTTTCTGCTTGAGTTGTCTCCCACAGGAAGATGCTCAGCCTCTTAGATTTTAGGCTTTACTGTCATCTCTTTAAAAAACGAAATTTAAAAAAAAAAAAAAAGGTTTTCTTTCCATGTTTGAAAAAGTAGCAGGGATCTGTATTTAAAACAGACGACAGACAGACAGCTGGAAGTGTCATATCAGGATGGACCAGGAAGTGGTTTCAAACAATGGAATACACACTAGGCTAACTACAAGTCTGGAGCCACCGGGACAGAACATGTAATTAAAAATATATTTATATATGTATACATATTTATATCTTGCATCTTCATACTGGTCCTCGAGACCCTAGGGGGGGGTGCTCTTCAGGCAAGACCCTTCAATAGGACATTAAGAAGTAGCTGAATTAGGCCCGAGGTGCCCACAAAGCCATGGTCTCTGCCTCTTTAGGGGACACCAGTCCCTCTACACAGTGTTTGGGAGCCACTATGTGGAGCCTACTCTGTGAGCCCAATGAGGAGTCTAGGAGACCTCTCCACTGTGGCTTGAGTCCCCACCATCAGTCTCTCTCTTCCTCGTGGTCCTGCTTCACTCTTTGCAAATGTGCATACATGTGTTCGCATACACACACACACACACACACACACACACACACACACACACACACCACCCTATAGACACCTGGGAAACAGCCTATGCAAGCACACCTGTGGCTCCCAGAGGCTTCAGGGAGCAGGTGCCTGTGAGCCTGGGCTGCCCAACTCTACAGGAGCATGATTTCTCTGGTGTCTTCTCTGGCCATTCCACCTGTCCCTCAACACCTCCTGTGAGGCTCATAGCGTCTCTGGGCTCCAGGCTCAGCCTAAGGGCTGGGGTAGGAGACAAGGCAGCAAGAAGCAGAGAAAAGAAGGAGAGGAAAAGGAAAGAGATCAAAGCTG
The DNA here is from genome assembly GCA_019843815.1 of Montemys delectorum. Taxonomy (NCBI): domain Eukaryota; kingdom Metazoa; phylum Chordata; class Mammalia; order Rodentia; family Muridae; genus Montemys; species Montemys delectorum. The sequence goes on along the minus strand of JADRCD010190963.1, from coordinate 13,151 downwards.
AGGTGGCCATGACCTCTTTTGCCCAGCAGCCCTCTTCAGAGGCCCCATCTTGGGACCAGAACACTTCAGTTGGAGACAGCCAGAGAGAACTCGGGAACTCTCCCTCCCCCACCCGGGTCCCTTTCTACTCTTCTAGACTTGAGGCAGTTAGGAGAAACCATCCTTCTTTTTCACTCTAGACAGCTTGAATTCAACCAGGAGGCCTAGAGAGCAGTGGCTCTCAACCCTCCCGATGCTGTGACCCTTTAACACTCCTGCCCTTCCTCATGCAGTGGTGATCTCCCCTCCCCCAACCACAAAATTATTTTCGTTTGCTGCTTCATAATTGTAATTTTGCTACCGTTATGAATCGTAACATAAATCTCTTGGATACGCAGGATATCTGATGTGTGACCCTTGTGAAAGGGTTGTTCGATTCCACACAGGGGTTATGACCCACAGGTTGAGAACCTCTGGTTAAGCGCCTCCACCATGGTCCAGGTATGACCAGGTCTAGTGAAAAGGGCAAACTAGGAAGCCACTGGGCTTGGACACATGTTCTGGGGGGGGGGGGGATCATCGAAGTGTGGGTTCCGGCTTCCCAGAGATGAGGCTGAGGAGCCACCAGTCATCCCAGGAAGACTGCCTCGTCCTCCTCCCTAGCCATTACAGAAGTAGCTCTTCCCTGGGACCAGAGCCTCCCAAGACACCCGGAGCTTTGTTTCTAGCCTGAAGAACTTCATTTGGCTGTCTGCCTGGTTGGTGGTCGCCTACCAAACCATCCCAGTCAGGACCCAACGACTTCCCCTCTCCCCAGCAGTCATGGAGGTAGGGCTTGTGGGTCTTGCCTGGGATGAGGCAAGGGATCATGAAGGAGGCTCCAGGCCCCGAGAAGCCAGCAGTGGGCTCTTCCCCCAACAGTTGCTTGGAACAAGACCTGCATTTGGTTTTAATTTGCCAGCCTCGTTTCTGGCCCTGTTTGCCGTAACAGGGGCCAGGGCAGGTCCTAAGGCAGTCAGTCCAGAGGACAGTATCAGCCCTTTGGAAGCTAGCAGTGGACAGAACAGAGGCACTGCAGGACAGGGGCCCAGGAACACAGGATTCCAGTGGGGACCCCCATTGGGGCAGAAGTTTCCAATTACTAGCTGGCTACTGGCAAGCTGCTATTGGCTAGATGCTTTCCAGAGGGGGGTAGGGTTTGATCTCCCACTAATCAGGGGATCCTTGAGGGAAGAACTATGTGATCACAAAATCTAGGGCATTTTCATTGAGGAAAAGAGACTTCAAAGCAACCGACTTCTGAAAAACAAAATAAAAGGGTTCAAGCTGAGCTGTGAGCCCCCCCGCCCCCCCTCCCCGTCTCCCTTCTCTGCCTGGGGGAGCAGCGGGCCCCGAGGCTGGAGGCTGAGGGTTGGAGGGTGGAGCACGGAGGTTAGAGGAGAAAAAAAAGCCTCTCTCCAGCTCCGCTGGGGCTGACAAAGGCCATCAATTATGGGCGGCTGGTGGGGACCGTGCCTGCCTTTGTCCTCCCAGACATCTGCTGCACGCTGCCTGCTGCCAGTTGGCGACCGTGGCTGACAGCACGTGGGAACAATGAGAGCCATCTCGACTCACTTTTTCAGCCTTCAGCAGTCCTGGCTGACCCAAGCGGTGGCCAGAGGTGTGGGAGGCTGAGAGGCAGCTGTAGACAGTGAGGAGAGGCAGAGATTACTCCCATAAAGCTCTGTGGGGGATGGGCTGGAAGATAGGGGGGCTGGGAGGACTGGAGCCGAGGAGAAGAGAGCAAGGGAGGGTGACCACCAGGACAAAGAGACATGCTTTCCCTTGGTGTGAGCTGTCACATGCGCAGGCTTGGGGGGGCTGCACGGGGAGCCCTTCCGAGGGATCCGATCCCCTCCTCCGCTGGCTCCAGACTGGCCACCATGGCTACCTGCCTCCCTGGTTCAGTTCTCTTTCCCGCCAGGGCCACCCCTGTCCTTTCGCCTGTCCATCTGGCCCGGTTCACCAGGGCCCCAGCTGCCCATGGGCTGCCCGCCAGGCCCCCTTGGCTATCAGGCTGTCGTCAGTTTCTGGATGGTCCTGTTGTAGTACTGCGTGATGGGGGGCGTCAGAGGGTTCCAGCTGTTGGCATGGAGCTCGATGACCTCCAGGAGCAGGGACCGGGTGAGCATGGACTCCGAGGGGCATAGCATCTTATCTCTCGCGCTGGCTAGGAGCTCCGTCATCATCTCTGGCAGCTGCTCCTCTAGCAGCCGGCCTGTGCTTTGTAGCTGTGGGTGAAAACTGTGGTCAGGGTGGGGACTTGGACCCTGTAATATGCACTCCCCTTCCCGTCCTGTCCTCCGTCTCCGTCTCCCTCCTGATCCTTAGCTAGGTAGGCTGGAGGCAAGGACCAAAAAAGATCTAAATTGTCCTAGGAATATGCAGATCCAAGCAGGAATAGCCAACGGTGAGCTTTGACTACCATCTGCCAGCAGGTATGTCCGGTACCAGGATATTGCTTGCTGCCCAGGCCTGACAGCAACTCACCAGGAACTCATCTTGTGTGTTTCCTACCCCAGAACCTCTCCTCCTGCAGGAGGCTTAACTCTGACTACACTTAGACCCTCGCTTGACCCCAGGGTCTGCTCCCTTGGCTGATGAAGCGTCTTTGTGGTAATTCCCATTTGCCAAGTATTTCTCTGGAAACATGACTAGTTAGTGACCAGTACCTATGTGTGCCTGTGTGGAACACGAGGGGAGATGGGTCACCTTTCTAAGCCAAACATACCTCTAGCCCCAGAACTGACCTCTGTCCACATCTGTGATGATAACGAACAGAGAAATATGAACTGAAGTAGGTCAGCTAGGTAACTGGGAGACCCATCGATCTTCGGAGGAGGGGGAAAAAAAACCCTGGCCAGGAGAAATTCTAATCTTTCTGGGCTTCTGGCTAAGAACTCCTGCAGGACCCTGTATAAACTGAACGCTTCTTGCCACTGCACCCTGGCTTGTCCTTTCTGCTTTTCTAGACCTCACCTTTCCCACAATGGCCCTCTCTGACATCTGTGACCCACTCTGCCCTCCATTCCCTGATTTCCAGGGATATATGCACATTTCCCCTATACATTCCTCAGCCCCTGAGCTTGAGCCAGCCTTGAAGCTATCTAAAGGAACAGACATTGACCTATCTTTCCTCTAATCTCTGCAAGCACCATGCAGGTGCCCAGCTGAACCCCAACAAACAAACCTCATGACCATCTTATCCACCTGAGGTTGCTGCGCAAGTTCTGGGAAATGGCCTTTGCCACCTGAGCGTACAGTAAGCTCACTTGCATGGACAGGCTGGGTCCCCATGCCAGAAGGTTTTCTCTCGGTGTGCCATCCTGAGTGACTCTGGTCTATTGGTAGAAGGCAGGGATCTGTCCCAAGAACCCAGCCAGCCTTGGAAGGAAGATTCCAGAAGAAGCTTCAGCGTTCAGTGGCTACATCTTGAGATCAGGAGTAAATGCCTCCCAAGAGAGAATGTAGGAGTCTCAGTCAAGCATTTGGTTCCTTCTTCCAATTGCATACCGTGGAAGTGAAGGGAGATCTTTGGGGGCAGCAGGTCACTTGCAACCTCTTAAGCCATTTATATGGCACACCTGATCTAATGCGTGCCAGCCTGTAACGATTCAATCCTCTACATGCCTGGCTCCACAGAAATCCTGGGACCAGTAGCTGCCCTAATGACTTTGGTCTCCCTCAACTGTAAGGCCCGAGGGCACATGAGTCTGGAAATTAGGCCATTTGAGCCCACTGCTCACCTCCATGGAGCAGCAGAGGACTGCGTCTTCCTTCACATCCTGAGACTGCAAGAGCTGTGGAAGAGAGGGCAGAGAAGAAAAAAAACGGTCAGGCTGTCTGCAGCTGCTAGGCCCTGCAGATGGGCCACTGTTGTGCTCCTTCCTGTCCCAGCTTTGATGCTATTGGTGACCAATGTCTTCCCTGGGTCAGGAGTCAAGACCTGGCTGTGGGAGAGAGCTGAGCCATCAAACATGGCTCTCCACAGGTGCAACACTGCACGTCCAAAGCCAACTGTGACTCCTCTGTAATAAGTGCTGATTAACCAAGGCGCAACCGCATCCCACCAAGGTTTCCTCCACCCATCCACCCTGTCTTCTCAATCTCTCGCTTTAGAAACTTAGGCATAACTCATCTAACGTAAGATTCACAGTTTTTCTTTGTCTGAGACAGAGGCCTCACGTAGCCCAAGCTGGCCTTAAATTCGATATGTAACTGAAGATGATCTTGAATTCCTGGTGCCCCTGTCTCTACTTCCTAAGTTTTGGGATTAGAAGTGTGCACCACCAATGTTTTGCTTTACTTCCCCCCCCCCCCCATTTGAGACTTGGTTTCATACATGGTGCAGGCTGGTCTCCAACTAGCAATCCCCTTACTCAACCTGAGATTATAATGCTACATTTGGCTCACAGTCAGTATTTTCAGTATTTAATAGCACATCTCACATGTATCACAGTTCTAGTTCTGATCTTTGTATTTCTGTCCCTGGAGACTCTAGGCCACCCCATAACCACAGATCTCACCGTCTCACCCTTCTGACGCCCTGTACACACATGACTTTTCAGCTAGGCCTCCCCTTAGCCCCCTAGTGTGTCACTGATGCTCCTACCCATGCCCCTCTGACATCTCGCTATGGTCCCTGATTCTTCTTGTGTGCCTATTGTCATTTCCCTCCATCACCAGGGCCTAATTTGCCCAAGTGCTTAGTAAAAAATAAAATATTTGCTCATAAGAAAATTTGGGCCGGGCAATGGTGGCATACGCACTTGGGAGGCAGAGGCACGTGGCTTTCTGAGTTTGAGGCCAGCCTGGTCTACAGAATGAGTTCCAGGACAGCCAGGGCTACACAGAGAAACCCTGTCTTGAAAAAACAAAAAACAAAAAAAGAAAATTTGGGAGGCAGGAAGATAGCCGGACAAGCTGGCAGTGTCTAAGGAAGTAAGCGAAGGGCCAAGCTGAGATGCCACTGCCTTCAGAGCAGAGCGATACACACAGCCTTGGGAAGGTAACCGAGAAGGATGTAAGCGGCACCATCTTACACACCTCTCTCGCCAGAAAGGACTTGGCGTAGAATTACAATGGATGCTTCTGCACACGGCTCAGTGCCGGTGCTGTCTAGGGCAGCGGTTCTCAACCTGTGGATCTCAACGAATGACCCTTTCACAGAGGTCGAATATCAGATACCTCACATATCAGATAACCGACATTACAATTCACAAAAGTAGCAAAGTGACGGTTATGAAGTAGCAATGAAAAAATAAGTTTATGGTTGGGGGTCACCACAACCTGAGGAAAAGTGTTAAGGGGTTGCAGCATTAGGAAGGTTGAGATCCACTGCTCCAGGGCGACATGGCGATAATTACCAGCTTCAAGGCCTCTGACCCAGTCAGTGTTACTTGCAGTGCACACAGCCGCACTCTTTACATAACATACCCATTATCCACCTCATTCTACTAGAGCTTAAGAAAGACAGTAGCGTGGACACCCCATGCTGTGTCTGTCTACACAGCGGACCGTGTAGCACACAGCTGTGTTTCTTCCCACCACAGTGGTGTCTGCTTCTGGCATCCTCTTGACTCTTATCCCAGGCTTGTCAATACCTAAGAAGAGCTCAGGAGGCTTCTACTGGGGGTGTCCTGGGGGTGCTCTAAGGGCCACACATGGGTCTCTCACCTGCATGACTCAGGAAACCAGGTCGAAGATTAGGAAACACATTCTGGAAAATGTTGGGGGGTATCTCACCCTGCAGCAGGCCAGCATTCCATCTAACCCACTCTGGGAGCTGATCCCAAAGGCTGGAAGGGTGACCCTGGTGGGTGAAGCTGGAGGGAAAGGTATGCCTGCTTCTGCTTACTTTCCCCGCCCCCACCCTGGGAAGGTGGAGGCTAGGCTAGCACTGGAACTCCTGCTGTGATCTTCCCTCCTGTGTCTCCATGGCCGTTCTTGGGGGGGGGGAGGGGCGGGCAGCTAGCAGGAGAAAAATCCTTAAACCAAAAATGGCTGGCTGGGAGTGGTGGTACACACTTGTAATATCAGGACTTCCGGTGGCTAGGGGGATATTGAGTTTAAGGCCAGTTTGGGCTCCTCCATAGTGAGAGTCTACCTCAAAACAAACAAAACCACAAGTCAAATTGCTGTAGACATTCCAAATAAGTAAATAAAATGCTACAGAAATTACATGGAAGGCAGAGGAGGGAACTGGAGACTCGAGGCAGCTTTCTCACAGCACATGCTGGTGTGCATTGGTCACGTTGGTCCAGAGGTCAGTCTTTGGGCCTGTAGTATCTCCCCACAAGTGTCTACCCGGTTTCTGACAAGTGAGGTAATAGTATGGGAAATTCCTCAAAGCTCCAGAGCCTGAGGAGCAATGGCTGCTGTGGAATGTGCTTTCCCACTTCTGGTAAGGATGCAGGGAAACCCTCAGGCAGCTCTGAGGCCTGTAGGCAGAGAGCTTTGACCCCGGCGCCAACAACTCCTCCCTGCTTCTACCATCCAAGGCCTTCTGTGACAGGATGAGGCTCTGCTCTCTGTCCGTGTTCCTTCCATTCCGTTAGTCCTCTACTCTTTCCCCATCCCCCTGTGCTATCCCAGGCTCCCCACAGGTGAGTACCACTGCTCCTACCCTGCAGAGTCTATGTCTGTCACTTGGGACAAGGAAGACTGCTCAGGACTCTGTGGGAGGGTTCCCTCTTACTTGGCTGTTGGGAAAATCTGGGCTAAGTCAAAACGCACATCATGCGATAGGCCCTATTGCATAGGCCTGCTAGGCTTTCTCAAGGCAGCTACTGCAGCTGTGCCTTTCATTCACCTGTCTTCAACGGTGAGGTACACAGAGGGGGCTTGAAAGAAAGGTTGGGGAGATGGCTCAGTTGGTAAAGTGCTTGTCTGGCAAGCAGGAGGACCTGAGTTGGATCTCCAGAACCTGTAGAACCCTTTAGAGTTAACTGTAGAATAGTTCCTTCAACTTCCTCCTCTGACCTCTGTGTGCCTTGTCCACTCCGTGGACAATCAGGAAGTTTCCACCTCTGCTTTTTGTGCTAACAAGAGACTTGTCTGCCTTCTCTACTGAGGGCTCCCTCCCTGGAACCCCTTTGTATGTATCCTTCCAGGTTGCCCAAACCCATCAGTGGCTCCCTAGTATCTGCTACTTGATCTTCCCTTTGTGGATATCCTAGACATCCTTCCAAGTCTTGACGCAGATTGCCTGTTCTGTGTCCCATTTCTCCGAGTCTAGGTTCCCCAAAGGACAGCTGGGTTTTTGGATAAGAAAACTCTTGTTTGTACGATGAGGGGCGAAGCCATTCTCTCATTTATGTGTGTTCCACTTGGGATTTTTCAAGAGAGACAGTTGTTTGAACTCCAAGGTTGGTCTCTGAAAGGAGTGGCCACTTGAACAGGTAGGACACTCGCAGACTTCTTCACAGCCATATAACTGGCAGCAATCAAAGCCTGAGCAGCCCGAGTGTCCATCCCTAGGGGAAAGGAGAGACGACTGATCCACCTACTGGGGCTGAATAGTACTCAGGAGTCATGATGTGTCTTCATGTTGATAAGCCTTCATGCTCTGCTGAGAGTTGCCAGGCACAAAAGAACAGACACAGCCTAAGTCTACTTACACGTGGTTCAGAGGACAGACATATTCACAGAGACAGAAAGCAGATGGTAGCTGATGGGAACTGGGGGCGGGGTGGGATGGCAGTTAGTCCGTGGAGACAGGTTTTTCTTTTTTCTTTTGCGTTTTTTTTTTTTTTTTTTTCTGAGACAGGGTTTCTCTGTATAGCCCTGGCTGTCCTGAAACTCACTCTGTAGACCAGGCTGGCCTCGAACTCAGAAATCCGCCTGCCTCTGCCTCCCAAGTGCTGGGATTAAAGGAGTGTGCCACCACCACCCAGCGAGACAGGTTTTTCAATTGGGGAAATACAGAAAGTCTCTGTAGCAGTAGGGTTGATCATAAAGCAATGTAAATGGCCCTAATACTGTAAAAGTATATTTAAAATGATAAATACTATGGCATGTATATTTTACCACAACAATAATAACTGGCTGGCCTTGAACTCAGAAATCCACCTGCCTCTGCCTCCCAAGTACTGGGATTAAAGGCATCTGCCACCACTGCCCAGCAACTGGCTATATATTTAAAAAGACAGTGACCAGAGCAAAACCCTCTGGAAGAATAGACTGTCCCGAGACTCTTCTCTTAAGAAGGGCTACAAATGGAGGACCAGTGTGGCTCACGTTCAGGCGAAGGTCTGGGTGGGGAAGAGGCCACCCCTCATCCAAGTCTTTTGGCATAGAAAGAGATGTGGGCGGGCTGGGGCAGGCAAGCCACCCGCACCCTTGCACTGTGAAATGTGTTTCTTGGACAAGAATCCAAGGCAATTGTGCGAGCCCACACAGTGTTTGTTAGGAAGCGAATGCATTCCTGGGCTATTGTCTCTGCCGGAGCCTTGTTGTGGGCACACCCATCACATCCTCCCTCAGGGAGAAGAAGCTGAGGTGCTCCAGCCAGGCTGTGGGAGGCCTGACAGCAACTAGAGAAAGAGAATCCCTGAGTCCCCCCTGGGAAGGGCCATGGGGCATGGGCATGCTGCCCAAGGCGTGCCCAGGATGGAACCAGGCTGGCTTTTGGGATGCCACCCAGCAGGGAGAGAAAGAAGGTGTGGAGGGAAAGAGATGTGGGGCTGCCTTGATGGGCTGGTGGGGATAAGCCAGGAGACCACCACAGCTATGTGTCTCACTGGCAAGGGTGTCAACCTGAGGCATGCTGGCCAGCCCTTCCTGACCACATCAGCTCTCCACAGGTACATTCTGCAGTCTTGGAGAACAGACCCAGCTGCCTCACGCACTACAGCCAGAGCTCTCTCTGATCTCCTTGTTATCAGTGGCATGGGGTCTGGGTAGGCTGGAGGAAGCAAGGAGGGTAGAAGGTAAAGAAGTCTATAGAGTATGACCTTGCTGGAGACCAGAGCCCATCAGAGTGTCCTGATTGGCTGGCTGTATATATGGAAGGATCAAGACCTGTAAGGATAAAATCAAAGTGTGGAAGAAGTTGAAGGCCAGAAAGATCAAAAAGGAGATCAAAGAACTGGAGGGGTGGGTATCTCAGAGATGGGTGCAGACGCTGACAGTGGAAAGACGAGAGAGAGAGAGAGAGAGAGAGAGAGAGAGAGAGAGAGAGAGAGAGAAGCACACAGCCCCAGCACGTGGTACTGGGATCACAAGTTGGGGGTTGTTGGGTTGGGGACTCCATAGTCATCAGAGCCTGTCTATCCTATGCTTCCACTGGCTATGGGCCTGCATCACAGCCAAGTCTAAAAGACTAAGCCAAGTCTAAAACACAGGAACTGATACTCACAGTAATGACCTTGAGCTATCCAGAAGGGGTCAATTACGCCTGCTTCTCTCTGTTCAGGGAGGCAGATAATCTATCCAAGAAAAGGCTATCATCAAAAATGAGCAGCAGGCTGACAATCAAGATCTGCAACTGAACAAGAGTCACCCAGGGCATGCCACTTAATCATGCTGCACCTCAGTTTCCTCATCCGAGAATGGGGATAATATCTGCCTCCCTGTTTTGAGAGTCAACTGAGATAATATATAGGCAAGAACCTTGAAAAGCACAAAGCCCGACCCAAGCGTGCGCAAGGTGTTATTATTATGATTATACTTATATCTTTATAAACATATATCTTCCCTGCAGATCCCAACACACTTTGTACCCTCGTGACACTCTTGTGGAGACAGGCAAAGGCCACAGGCATTATTATCTCTACTTAATAGATGGAGAGACTGGGCCTCAGTAGTTAAATGGCTTGCATAAGGCAGACAGAGAGTCTGAGCAGAGTTAGCCGAAGCTCAGAGTCCTGGGTCAGCATCCTTGGACGTAGAGAACACTGTTCATTTCTCCCAGACTAGCTAATTTTTAGTCTGATAGCTGGAACTCATAATTCTTAATTCTGCTGACTGGTGGCTGTAAAAGCCAACCTGGGCTTTTACAACATGGCATTGATTTTGTCTGTTCTTTGATTTCACTGGTGACAACTGTATTCATCCGTTCACTCTCATCCATCTGCTTATCCATTCATCTACTTACCCACTTACCCATTTGCTTACCCCTCTATCTACACATTGACCCATCTGCCCATCCATCCATCCATCCATCCATCCATCCATCCATCCATCCACATATGTATCCACTGACACTCCAATGTTTAAGGAACATCCTATATGGTAAGCACAGTGTAAACACAGAATAATGATAAGACTTCTAACTTAGTAGGGAAAACTAGAGAGACTTTTGCCAGGCATATGGGCTTATAGTAGGGGGAGAACAGTGGTGGTAGTGGAGAATATTTCAGGCCTTTTGCAAAAAAGAATGTCCACAAGCTAAGGCTATGAGAGCAAGCAGAGTTCACCAACGCATGGGCCAGTATGCCAACAGTGTGCCAGGATACCTGAAATTTGCAGGCTGGGGGCAGGAGAACATAGCATAACAAGGCCAGGAACAAATACCACCTGGATTCAGATGCTGTGTTGCTCAACGCTGGTTTTTGTTTCTGGTTTGTTTTTTGTTTTGTTTTGTGTTTGATCTCAAGGTTCTGGAGAACCCCTGAAAGATTTTAAATGGGAGACTAGCAGATGATATTTACATTTAAGAAAGATCCTTTCGGGCTGGAGAGATGGCTCAGCAGTCAAGAGCACTGGCTGCTTGCTCTTCCAGAGGTCCTGAGTTCCCAGCAACCACATGGTGGCTCACAACCATCTGTAGTGGGATCTGATGCCCTCTTGGTGTGTCTGAAGAAAGCAATAGTGTATTCATATGCATTAAATAAATACATCTTTTAAAAAAAGAGATCATTCCTTTCACAGAGTAGAGGATAAACTAGAATGAGAAAGCCTGGGAGGCATCAAGCCCAGTAAGGGGCTGTGGTGTGAAGTTGTGGTGGCTTGGATTGAGGCAGGAATAAAGGGAGGATCACGTCAAAGAGAGAGAGAATAGATTTATGGTGAGTATGGGGTCGGGGGACATAGAAACTGGGCTGTTCCCAGGCTTGAAGCTTAATCAGATGCATACATGGCAAAGCTACCAATAGTATGGGAAGGCAGGATGGAGCGAGCGAGTTCAGTGGGAGAGTGGCTAGCTGGCTCAGTACCCAGGAGCAGTCAAGGCCATCGGCATAAATGAGGTTATCTGGAGAATGCACAGAATGAGAAGGGAAGGTGAGGGATCTGATCTTGGATAAGAGAGGATGAATCCTAGGGGAGGACAGTCAGAGATCTAAGTGGAGCTAGAGGAAGTAGCGTCATGGAAGGTAAGATTTCCAGGAAGTAGAGGGTCAGCAGGTCAAATGCTCAGAGAGGTCAAGTAAGATGAACAATGACCACAGTGGATTTAGTGATTAGGAAAGAGAGTGACCTTTGCCATGATGACACCAGTGCATGATAGAGGCAGGCAGAAGCTAGATACTAGGGCCTGGAGAGCGTGAAGGAAGCCCAAAGTACGCAGGGAAAGAACACTCCCGCTTTCTATTACTTGGGGGCCTCTTTGATATGTTTCTTCCTCCTTCTCTCCCCCACTCCCTATTGTTTTTCTTCAGACCTCGTGTCTGGCAGAGAAGACATCAAGAGAAAAGAGTGGCATTGGTTTGACAGGAATGTGTGTGGAGGCAGAGGGATCTTATAACCTGTTTAAAAGTTTCGGATTGAACCAGATTGGGGAGAGGAGAAAGAGAGAGAGAGAGAGAGAGAGAGAGAGAGAGAGAGAGAGAGAGAGATGGAGTACACAGGTCAGCCTTGGATAAGTGAAGCACTCTCTCCCTCTGAGCTGGAGGTAGGGGCTGTGATGGTTGGTGTCTGTAGATGCTCATGCTGTCCACCCTGGGGTAAAGCTACGGGATTCAGAGTGTTCACATGCTAATTTTTTTAGCATTACCTAAGATAATGTCTTGTGCTGCTTGCATTCCAGATACCCCGAAGAGGGGAATCTCCCCTAATGTCACTTGTCTATTAGCCTAACGAGGAGTCTTGGTAGGTTGGCCAGGGTCAGATGTCGTGGAAGTGCATGTTTCAGTCCTAGCATTCGGTCCAAGCCTGTGCCTGAGGTCTGGCTGCCAGCCCTCTAATGGAGGAGAGCAGATTACCCTAGCTGTGGACCAGGTGCCCGGTGGGAATAATTAGTTTCCTTCTTGCCGAGCTTGCAAACCTCTCCTACAAAGTGACCACACTAAATGTCACATGGGGGTAGTGCTTCATCCACGGCTGGCCCCAGGGAATGGAAATATCATCTGGGTCCTCAGGAGACACTGAATCCTGCTGGAGACATCAGAGCCAGGGGCCACAGCTCCAGTGGCTCCTTTGGGGAGCCAAGCCCTGGTCAGTGGCCCGGATAAGAGGGAGTTCTGCTCGAAATCCCTGCAGTTGTGGATTCCCAGGACGTTGGGGTCAGCCGCGTCTGCTGTCAAAGCCTCCTAGCTTTGCCTGTGTAGTCTATCCCAGTCCTTTGAGTTACCTTAGCATCTACCCCTCTTGCTTTAAGGGTAGACAGGAGAGGCCGGAGGTAGCTCCTGAGTGCTGGACAGTACCTTTGGGCTTTTCACGGGTTACCTGCTAATTTACATTTTCGGGGGCTTGTTTCAGGTGCGCTTTGTGTGCATTTTAAAATCCGTCCCTCAAACCCTGTGTTAGACACTATAATACTGTCTCATGCTGGGAGCAGAGAAGGGGGGGGGAGGCAAAACAGAAACAGTCGAGAAGCAAAATAACTTCCCCAGGAGAACTCAATAGTGGAGGTGGGGGTGGGGGTGGGGGTGGGGGTGGGGGGGGGTGGGATTTGAACCTAGATCTAGTCTGGCTTCAAAGTCAATACGGTTGAGCTACTGGTACCCAGTCAGCAGTGCAGAGTCGGGCCTGGAAGGGCGGGTGGCTGCTTACCTGGTGTGCCCGGGATGCTCTCAGGGCTCACCTGTTATTTGCAAACTATTGGTAACAGCACTTCTTCAAACTGCCCTTGCTTTGGGCGGTGGGGCCACGAATTCTTCTGCCCTGGGTTTAAGCATCTCCGCTAATAAAGCAAGTGCAGAGCTCCTCTCTCTCTCTCTCTCTCTCTCTCTCTCTCTCTCTCTCTCTCTCTC
>JADRCD010190961.1:0-16860 GCA_019843815.1 Montemys delectorum | reverse complement strand
TGTGTGTGTGTGTGTGTGTGTGTGTGTGTGTGCGTGCACATGCACGCTGTTCTTTCTGTCTCAGAGCTATGTGACTCATGCCTGATGATCATATTTGAGTAAAACAACACAAGACAAAGACTGTGTTGTCATGTAGGATGTGTTGGCTGTTAAGATGAGCTTCATGTGAATGGGCAAGGCTTCCACATCGAGGGCTTCCCAATGGCAGAATGAGGCAACTCCATCCATATATATACAACAAGTATGTATGTATGTATGTATGTATGTATGTATGTATGTATGTGTGTGTGTTACTTTTCTATCACTGTGACAAACACCCTGACCAAAACAACTCATAGAAGAAAGACTAATTGGTTTTACAGTTCCAGAGAACATAGTTCCCACTATAGAAGAGAGTATAGTTCCAACTGTGGAATGGTGTCAGGGGCAGCTAAGATCTCCCATCTTGAACTGCAAACACTAAGCTGAAAGTGAACTTAAAATGGTGCAAGTCTTTAAACCCTCAAAGCTCACCTCCAGTGACACACCTCCAACCAGGCCACAGCTCCTATACCTCCCCAAACAGTGCCACAAACTGGGAACCAAGTACTCAAATGACTGAGACTCTGGGAAGGCATCTCATTCAAACCACTGCATACACAAACTCTCATCTTCACCATTATTCTTTGAAAGAGTCGCAGAAAGTAAAAGTTAATTGATGTAATGAATTTTATGGCTGAGGGTGGTGACCAGGATGTGATAGTTGAGCTGTCTGTGTATAAAATTTCTCAAGTCCACTTTTTTTTCCAGCCAAGAACTCACTTCTGACAACCCATCAGTCTTGGATGTGGGGACTGTGGAAGAAAAGCTTAGTGCTTCTTTCACAACGTCTTTCTTCATGCGATTTTTGTGTTGAACAATATAAGGATCTGCATTCATCTTATCAAATGTTATTGAAATGTATCTGTTGTGATTCCTTTATCTTCCTCCCATGAACACGGGTTTTGACATTTTGCTCATCTTTGGTATATATTTAACAGAGCTATCAGAGAATAGACATTCAAGAGGTGAGCCTGCCTATTATCCAAAATCAGAAAACTTGTTTATATTTCTCAAAACAAAGCTGTAGGCATGTTTTTTTTTAAATGGAGAGAGACTCATGTCTGAGCTTTGTTACTTACATGAAACTTGGGATAAATTACTAAATCTTTCTGGGTCCATTTCTTTATATGTAAAATATAGTTAATAATATCTAACTCAATGCAAGAAAATTAATAAAACTGTATACAGTCTTTAGTTTGTACTTAACTCAGAGTTGCACAGAACATGACAATTTTTGCATTTTCTCAGTATCTTCTTAAAAGTCCTGCCTCTCCTGTATCTGGTAAAATAGCTTTATTATTATTTCTTAATTTTTTATTTTTTTATTTTTTTAAAGATTTATTTATTATATCTAAGTACACTGTAGCTGTCTTCAGACACACCAGGAGAGGGCGTCAGATCTCATTACAGATGGTTGTGAGCCACCATGTGGTTGCTGGGATTTGAACTCAAGACCTTTGGAAGAGCAGTCGGTGCTCTTAACTGCTGAGCCATCTCACCAGCCCTTTAATTGATTTTATAACAGTTCTGGAGAAAGTTGGATGCTTCTCATGGTTATTATTCAGTAATAAAAAAATTGAATTATTGCTCTAGGCTATTTTCTAGTTATAGGTTATTCACAAATATCCTTAAGTTCATTTCCAAAACTGGTTATATTATCTAGTTGCAGCAGGAAACTAACTACTCATTGCATATTGTGGTGTTTTGCCTTGATGTGTATTTATGGTTTAAAGCATACTTTTGAAGGAGTTTTGCTGTACTGAGAAAATGATAGAGCTCTTCTAGTGTGTTGATCTAGTAAAGTTATAATTAATATTTTAAAAGGTAATGTATGCATCATGTATATTAACTACTCCTTAGAAGACTGGATACATTGTTGCTTTTATAACATAACACATTAGGTCATCATCAAATAGTTACAATAATGCTATGTTGATATGATTTGATGCCTTCTTGGAAAACACAGATACACACACACACACACACACACGCACGCACGCACACACACACACACACACACACACACACACACACACACACTGCAAATACAAAATTTGATTTGCTGAGAAAAACTTCCAGTTAAGGGATAACTGAGTCATTAATTGTACCCCTGAAGTTCTGATAGTGTTGACTGTAGATTGATGGGCTGTAATTTTGACAAAGAAAATCACTATAGGACGATATCATTCCTTATGCACTCATGCTTATTTAATAGCAGAATAAACCTAAATAACTTTCTGTATTGGCTCTTACAGATTTATAGAAGGAATTAATGTGCACTCCTTGTGAGATGGGGGAAGGTGTAGAAGAGCAGGAAAGATAATCAGATTAAGGGCTCATGGTCAGACACTGTGACAATAATAGAAATTAATGACTGTAAATCCTAGGGGGCCTGCCATAGATCCCTAGCCTAAACAACATTCCTAATACCATGCCCTTCCCTCAATATATCTCCAAACTTCTTTCAGTTTCAGTATTAAGACCTCAGACACATCTATTAGCAGTGCATAGTGTTGTGTGCCTCAGCTGCTTGAGAAACCAAGGCAAGAGGATCACCTGGGCGCAGAACTTTCAGATCAGCTTTGAGACTTTGCTTCAATTTTTTTTTTAATTAATTGAGGGAGCACAGATGGCTTGGTGTTTAAAACCCAAGTTTGGTTCCCAGCTCACAACAACCTGTAACCCTGGTAGTACCTGCACTCACATGCACACATTCACATAGACACATGCGCACACACACACACACACACACACACACACACACACACACACACCCTAAAACACATTAGCAGAGTGGTGGTGGCACACATCTTTAATCACAACATTCCAGAGGCAGAGGCAGGCAGGCCAGTCTGGTCTACCGAGTGAGTTACAGGTCAGCCAGAGCTACACAGAGAAACTCTGTCTTGAAAAACAAACAAAATAAATCTTTAAAAGAGTTAACTATCATCTCAACAAAATTATACTATGGGTCTTATTTTTGGTATACTCAATTTCTTTGAAGTCACATGCAAAATTTTTATTACAAATATTCTTAAAAACAGACATCATTTTTTAGAGTAGTTTCAGGTTCCTGGAGGAAAACTGAGCAGAGATCATAGAGGATCCATAAACAATCTGCCCTGCTTCATGATTTTAGCCAATTTTAGCACATTAATACTTAAAAGTTCTAGCTTGCATTCGAACTCACTCTTGGTGTTATATAAACCCCATGGTCACACATTCACTATGATGTCACCATAGAGAATATATTCAGTCCCTAAGAGCTCTTTGTGACACACCTATTCACCCCTCTCTTCCTCCAACACTGGCCACGATTCATCTTTTTGCTGTCTCCATGTTTATACCCTTTGCAGAATAGTTTATCCACTGGAATCACATTGTAGCCTTTTCAGTTAGGGTTATTTCAGTGTGTGTGTGTGTGTGTGTGTGTGTGTGTGTGTGTGTGTGTGTTAGACCTCTTACATGTTTTCTCAGGTCTTGAGGGCTAATTCTTCTTTATCACTGACTTGTATGCCATTGTTTGGATGGACTACCATTCTTACCAAAGGAATTTTTGCTTGTCTCTGTATTTGGGCAACTATAACTGTTTGTCAAAATCTGCGCTGTTTTTTTATATAGATGCAATTTTTAATGTTCTTGCAGTAAATATCAAGAACTATCACTGCTGGTAAGAGTATTGTTTAGTTTGGTGAGAACGCCAGATCTACTCCACAGTAGAGGGACCATTTTGCCTCCCACCAGCAATGAAGCGCTCCTGTTGTCCCTCATCTTTGGTGCTTCTATGTTTTTTTCCTTTCTTATAGAGCTTATGGCACAGCCCCACTGTTGCTTTAATTTGATTTTCTCTGAGGACATGTGCTATGAAACATCTTACGTTTACTTTTTTTTTCTTTAACAAGTATTTCTTTTCTTGTGAAGTCTGTGTGTGTGTGTGTGTGTGTGTGTGTGTGTGTGTGTGTGTGTGTATTTTCATTTGGACTGTTAATTCCCTACCTCTTTTCCCAGGACATACCTGTGCCTTAAATGTGCTAGTCATGACTACACTGAGTTAAACTGCTCTGGATCATTATCTTTCTTTTTTTAAGATTTATTTATTTATTATATGTAAGTACACTGTAGCTGTCTTCAGACACACCAGAAGAGGGCATCAGATCTCATTATGGATGGTTGTGAGCCACCATATTGTTGCTGGGATTTGAACTCAGGACCTCTGGAAGAGCAGTCAGTGCTCTTAACTGCTGAGCCATCTTTCCAGCCCCCAATCATTGCCTTTCTTATTGTTGAATTTCAAGAGTTCTCTCTGGATTTGGGGAAACAAACCTATATTATATCTGTTTCTTAAAAGTGTTTTCTTCTACTCCATGGCTTGCCATTTGATATGTCATATTTTTGAGTGAAGTATTTTTTTAGGATCTACAAACTAGACAGTTGTATTTTTAAATTATTGTATCCTTACATGTTAGAGATAAGTTGTGGCCTGACAAATATATTAAGTTGCACTAATAATAATACATTTTTACCAAAGCCATGGCATCTGCTTCAGTCACAGATGTTTGAAATTAACCCTTCCATTTTTTTATGTTTCTCATTCAGTCACTTTTATTCTTTTTTTAAGTTTTTTTTATTTATGGTTGTACAAATTGCTCTGAGCTATCATGTGTGTGGAATTGAACTCAGGGCCTCTGCTGGCCCCGCTTGCTCCGGCATAATTCACTGTAGCTGTCTTCAGACGCACCAGAAGAGGGCGTCAGATCTCATTACAAGTGGTTGTGAGCCACCATGTGGTCTCTGGGATCCGAACTCAAGACCTTTGGAAGAGCAGTCAGTGCTCTTACCCGCTGAGCCATCTTGCCAGCTTTAGTCACTTTTATTCTAAACAATGTTGAGCAAATCATTATTTTTCTTTGCAATTAGTGGGTTGTAAGTAGGGAATAGAAGATCAAGAGGTTGCTTGGCTTGGTCTGCATTTCATTTTTGCATTAATAATTATGTCAATTTGCCTACTTCTCTGTGATAATTGAATGGTCAGAGGCGAAGTAACAACTGTTTTATGAGTACGCATCTAGTTTTTACTAGAACCCATGAAAAAGTTAATAACAAATCTTAGTATTTTAGCTATCATTTTTCATTAGTTAATACTGTAAGTAAATTACTGAATTATTAAATCCTGGGAACTTTGAACCAAGAAAAGCCCTTACTTCCTTCAGGCGTACGTGACAAATCTTGTGTCCAGTTGTACATTCCCTAGTATCCTATACTGACTGAGGCTGACCTGGCAATGTAAGCGGAAGAGGCTGGCTTTGGAGTGATTCATGAACGTCTCCTTCACGTGAATCATTACTCTATGATTAAGAATACCAGCGTGCTCATAGGGGTGGGTCTGGTTTCTGTGTCATCATCTTTGGGACTGAACTATGATTAGACCATGACAAAATTTTTTGTTGTAAAACTTGCTAAGAGTTGGGATTGGCATTTTACGACAGTTTGTACAAGGTACAAAAGACAAGTTATACTGGAGATAGGAGCAGGGAAGAAGGGTACACTGGTCTTTAAAAATGACAAACAGGTACAACATAACAATTAGTCCTGTGATAGACTCTGTTGAGTAATAGAGAGAGTGGTATTTTTAGGGATTTACAAAAAAACAAGGCACTCCTGTAGACTACAGCATGGGCTTCACCTTGAATATAAAGCAAAGTTGTCACAGGTTATATGCCTTTTGGGGAAGGTGGTATTTCTGACTTATGAAGATACAGATTTTCCTGAAGGAATCAACATATATGAAATACAAAACCATGTTCAAACTCATAAAACACTATTCAGAGTCAGACTGATTTCAAAACCATAGGCTTTAAAGTAGAGATGGCCACCTGTGTGGCTTCCTATGGTCTTGGAGGCACCAGCCCCACTCTCCCAGCCACAATGCTTGGGTTTGCTTTCGAAGAGAGAGGCTGCCTGCATGGTGTGATTTTCCTCACACTGGTGAGAGGACTGACTGACCGAGTGTAAATTTTGATCAGTGAGGAGACAATGATCCAAGGTGGAATGTTTTCTGCTTGTGATGGTCAGCTGGCTCATGCCGCACTTCCTGCCCACCTGCTCTGACTCTGCACCCATAATCACTGAGAGCTCACCCTCTTGGCTGGAAGCAGGGGCATAGGAAGGCACTGCACAGAGTCCTCTTGGATGTTTTCAGAGCTGGCTGCTGAAAGATGAGCAGTCCATTCAAAGGACTCTCAGAATGTTGTGTCAATGTTGCATAAACAATGTTATCTGTGTGATGCAGCTAAGAATGAATTCTGGGGCCAGCTGTTGAGGTATATATGACACCTCTGGATTGTGTCACCTGGGCAGTGCCACTGCCCTGGCTGACCTGGAACTCACTCTGTAGACCAGGCTGTTCTCAAACTCTGCTTCCCAAATGCTGAGATTAAAGGTGTGTGCCACCACTGCCCAGCTTATGCTGAAGATTCTATGAGAAATTTCATGAAAAGCAGTCAGCCTAGGGCCTAGCAAATATTAAGTATTTAATAATTACTCAGTCCTTGTGTGTGTATGTGTGTTGATGTGGATATACATTATACACATATGCAGGTGCATGTGGTAGGCAGCACTGGGTGCCTTGCTCAATCCCTCTTAACTTTTACTTTTTGAGACAAGGCCTTTCAATGAACTTGGGGTTCATCACTTGGGCTAAGCTGACTGGCTGATGAGCTCCAGGAATCTGCCTCTCTCTAATCCCATCCCCAGCACTGGGGTGACAAGTGAATGCCACTGTGCCTGACCCTTTCATTTTCTCTGGAGATTCAAACTCAGATACTTATGCCTGCGTGGCAGGTGCTTTACGCACTGAGCCATCTCCCTAGGTCCCAAATACTATTATTTATCACAGACTTTCAATAACATCATTGCCACAACAATAATATATAGTATGGTTTTCCCATAATAATCATTCTGACTTGTAAATTGTTTTATATATATATATATATATATATAGTTTCCATCCACACTCACCAATAATCACAGGAAGCAATACCTACTTTGACATCCATAATACTACACACAGCCAGTCCAGTTCAGGACAAGAATCACTTTCCTTATGTACTGGACTTGGAGTTCATTTTAGCCAGTAGCCTAGAGAAAATTAGTAAGCATATATATACAGCTAGAGGAAAGATCTGGTGCTCTGATTCACGAGCTATAGAAAATGACCTAATGAGATTCCTTGTCCTTGTAGGTATGAAATATTAACCATTCTCTAGCATGGGGAGAGACTCAGTAGTGTAATGGCAAGAGGTTAAAAAAAATAAATGGATCACTTAGTATTTTTCTCATAAAGCTACTAAATATTTGGTATAATTTAATGCATTGCTTTAATCTGAGTCTGAGCTCGAGGACCACTTAGACACAGTGGGCTGTGGAATTCTGCCAACACCAGACATTAGGCATCCCAAAGATTTCTTTTGAACAGCTTCAGTGATGCTTAAAATGGCTCCCTATGCAGTATTTGTCATTTTACAGTCAGATCTTAAGTTGGAGCTTTCTTCTTTGTAGCTCAAATTCATAGAGACATTTAGGGGACAGGACTGCAGCTTAGGAAACAAGACAGTCTTTGTCAAGTAGAAGTATGCTTATTCTATACCCTTGATAATAATGAGCCTGTCCTATCATTTTTGTGGTGACTATACTTTATACTCTTAGGTTACTACTGAATTCATTCAGTCAACAAATGTTTAATGAATTCCTTGTATATACCAATTATTGGACTAGCCTCAAGAAGATGATGATAGACACCGAAAACCTTTGAAGAAGCCATTGACGATAGAGTTGGGCAAAGACACTAATAATTATATTACAAAAGATGCTGTAATTGAAGCCTAGATGAACATGAGGGTTAGAACCACTTCATAAAACCTTTCATCTCCTTATAAACAGCTTTTATGACTATATACACATTCAAAGTCTATTACATAATAAGTTATATTAATAGTAATGTATTATACAGTTACAGTGGAGTTTTCTGCAGGAGAGCACAGAGAGTATGTGATATTTATAGAAGCCAATCTGTCTGAGATGGGCATGAAATGTTAGTGGCATGTGCTTCTTCCCTGTAGACATATTAAAGAGTCCATTGGCTAAAAAGCGTGCTCGCAGAAACATTTAATTTATAATCATCTTATTTTGTGTATGTATACAAAGATGACCAGGAAAAAAGCTAGTGAGCGTTTGAACTAGACTCCACACTTTCTCTCTTAGTCTGTACTGTGTTCTTTTTTCTTTTTTTAATTTTTATTAAATTATTTTATTTATTTATATTCCAAAAGTTGCCCCCTTCTTGGTCTCCCTTCCCTGAGTTCTTCATCTCATCCTCCCACCTCTGAGAGGTTGCTCCTCCACCTGCCCACTCACCTCTACCAGCATCCCTCTTTCCTGGAGCATCAAGTTTCCACAGGATTAAGCACACCCTCTTCCACTGAGGCCTTACAAGGCAGTCCTCTGCTACACTTGCTTCCAGAGCCACAAACCATCCCATATATGCTCCTTGGTTTTTGGCTTAGTCTCTGGGAGCTCTCAGGGGTCCTGGTTAGTTGACACTGTTGTTCTTCCTATGGGGTTGCAATCCCCTTCAGCTCCTTCAGTCCTTTCTCCAACTTTTCCATATTGGTCCCTAACCTCAATCCAATTGGTTGGCTATAAGTATCTGCATTTGTCTCAGTCAGTTGCTGACTGGTAGAGCCTCTCAGAGGACAGCTATACCAAACTCCTGTCTGCACGTACAATATGACCTCAATCTAATAGTACATGCTGGTGAGGAACACTCCTCCATTGCTGGTGGGATTGCAAACTGGTACAACCACTCTGAAAATCAATCTGGTGGTTCTTCAGAAAACTGGAAATAGCTCTACCTGAGTGGTACCAGCAATACCACTCCTGACAATATACCCAAAAGATGTCCCATGATAACACAGGACACCTGCCCCATTATGTCCATAGTAGCCTTCTTTGTAATAGCCAGAAGTTGGGAAAAACCCAGATGCCCTTCAACCGAAGAATAAATACAGAAAATGTGGTTCATTTACACAATGGAATACTATTCAGCTATTAAAAATGAGGACATCATGAATTTTGCAGGCAAATGGATGGAACTAGAAACTATTATCCTGCGTGAGGTAACCTAGACCCAAAAAGACATGCACGGTATGTACTCACTGATAAGTGGATGTTAGCCAAAGTGTTCAGAATACCCATGATACAACTCACAGACCATAGGAAGCTTAACAAGAAGGAAGGCCCAAGTGTGTATGCCTGAAAGCCACTTATTAGGGGAACAAAATAATCATGGGAGGCAGAGAGAGGGAAGAAACTGGGAAAGGGGAGGGGAGAGGAGAAAAAGAAAGGGCGGGATAAGGTGTGGGGAGAGACAGGAGGGATGCCCAGAGGCCAGGAGAATGAATCAAAATATGCGGCAGTAGAAGGTAGGGGGCAGGGGAACCTCTAGAAAATCCCAGAGGCCTGGGATGTGAGAGGCTACCAGGACTCAATGTGGATGACACTAGCTGAAATGCCCAACAGTGGAGAGGTGGAACTGGCAGAGACACCTCCAGTAGATAGACATAGCTCCCAATTGAGGTCGGGGCGGGGGGCACTCACCCATCTTCAAAATTTTTAACCCAGAATTGTTCCTATCTAAAGGAAATTAAGGGACAAAAATGGAGCAGAGACTGAAAGAAAGGCCACCCAGTGCCCCGGCCCAACTTGGGATCCATCCTATGTGTGCACACCAAATCCTGTACTGTGTTCTTTAAAGATTAGAAACCAATGGCTTTAAGAAACCAGTAGCCTTATTCCTCTACAGGTGGGGAATGTTAGCTATAGTTATTATAAAAGCATGATGTAGTTTTAAAGGCCATTTAAAACACAAACTGAATTTTTACCATCAGTTATAAAGTATACACTATTAGTTACAAAGTTTGTATTAAGTAGCTAGTAACTTTAGAGCTAGTAGTAAATATTTAATAGCAAGCCTTTGTATATTTCAAACCACAGATATGATACTTGAGAGTGTACTAAATTTTAGTCTGCCTTTTAAATATGCAATTGTGGTTTTAAAAAATGGTCAAGTGTCAAACATATCATGATTCAAAAGTTTGTGCCTAATTAAGTAAGGTTTTGATATGTGAAAAGTTGGAGCTAATGTAGACCAAATGAAGCCAAAACACACAGGCAATTATCAGTTTCTGTAAAAGTATCTAACTAGGTGTTTGCTACCCACAAAGAACGATGACAGCTGACAGCGTTGCCCTGCTAAGCAAGTTTGGATTCGTCACTCCTGGTTTAGACTGATACTATGGAAATGCTCGTAAGGCATGTTGGGATACTATACAAGTCATCTAAGGTCAATATAGGTAGTCTTCATTTGTTGTTGGACTGTGTTTCAAAATTTTTTACTCATTCATTTGCCTGGCCTGTCTGAAGTCGTATCACATGTGAATTAAAACTCTGCTTTCCCCCACAACAGGTTAAATGTAGGGGGTCAATGAGCACAGCAAAGAGGAAAAAAAAAGTTAGGTGCACAGTGCTTTTCTAGGAGAAGCCTATCAGGGCCCTGTGCTGAAGGGCTTGTCGCAGAGCTGACACCCAGCCTGTAACAGGAGCTTGCTCAGCTCCAAGCCACTGCTGGTAACTAACTCCAGCAGCTTGGAGCAGAGCCACCTGATTTTAGGATTGGCGCCAGGGTAAAGTGAGGAGGTGAGAGACAAACCCACCTGGAACCTCCCACTCAGGGCTGAGAAAATGCCTCATCCGCCTTGAAATAGAAGTTAAAGTGTTTCAGAGTTTCATAAAAACAGGAGTTTTTAAATGGCTGCTGTGAATCACCCAGTACTAAAGTAATTAATGCACAGTTCATCCCATGAGTTAACTGGTAGCTTGGACAGCATCCAGGAACTAAAATTAAAAACAGGCAGCACATTTGAGAAATGCTGCAATGTGCTTCTGATATCAGAAATAAAATTGATGTCCTCTGAACTGTGATGAAAGCTGGCAAACATGAGCCCCAGTCACACCTCTCCTGCTATCTCAACACTGCCTGGTTACTGTCCAAAATACTGAACCATCCAATCCTATAACTTACAAGCATTTTATCGTCTCAAGATCCCCAAAGAATAAATCTCCAATTAATGAAGACTTCCTTCAGAATGATAAATGTTTATTGTGCACCTCTTTGGTCTATGACATAATCCTAGGACGTAAATATATTCAGCCACCGAGATTCAAAATTATTGATTTGGTATCCCTTCGGGTTCTAAGAGCGTGAAAGACTTTATGAACCATGGCAGCGTGAAGAGCTTCATTGACTCTAGAGCCTCCGTTGAGAAGTTCATCTGGGGACAGGATGAAAGAGAACACCAGAGGAGCAGCCAGTGGATGTCAGCCACGGTCCAGACCAGCCTTCCCGCCCTGCCACCTCTGAACTGAGACAGGAAGGCTAAGCATTTCAGAGAGATGAATAGCAGAGATCACTCTAGGTCTTTTCTGAGCTGGCCTTCTTACCAGAGTTGGGAATCTCCAGAGCTTCACGTCTGGGGTACAGTCGGGACAGGTTGTAGAATAGTGTGTTCAGAGTTCAGGGGTCAGAGGGAAGGGGAGAATTCATAGCATTTGTGAGAGAAGAAAAATAATAGGTGTACAGGAAAAGAGGTGTACGATAACAAATTGAGATGGTAAGGCTTAGGGGTGGGTAATTTGTACTGGGACTCGTAAAACTGGCGTTTCCAGACTCCCATGGTTAGGTGTGGCCATACAGATGGCTCTTAAGGAGTCAGAGAGAGCAGAGTTATTCATTCCATTTGTTTTTGCCTGTGGTACATAGACTAGCTTAACAAGGGGTAAGTAGGAAAACTATGATGTAAGAATTAGTCACTAATATTTACAAATAATCTCTGAAAAAATGTTTATGCTAAAAATCATTCACCTTGAAATCATAGAGTTGCTACTTAGTTTAGAAACTAAAACCTTCATTTTAGAAATGAAAACTGCCAGCCGGTCAAAAATAAATAAATAAATAAATAAATAAATAAATAAATAAATAAAGAGCACCTTTCTTTAAATTTCCCATTCTCATGAAACTAAGAGTTTGTTAGGCTCCACCCAGTTCCTCCTTGTTGTACTTGACTCATCCTGTTATTAGTTTTTATGTAGAACAACTTACCCTGTAATGGCACAATAAGGGAGTTCTCTTGACATTTATTCTTAAGTGAGGAACAAAAACTGAGTGCCAAGAGTCAGAGACCTACAATTCAGTACGTTATGATTATAAAAAGATAAAGAATTATTAAGATAAGTTCTGTGGGGGTGGGGAGAACACAACACAGTAATGCAGGTAATGCAGTTGTGCCTCGCGACCCACAGAGAGTAACACAGACATTAAAGATGTGTGGCATCCACGTTTGTATGCTAAGCAAGCTCTGGAAGACTAGAACTCTCTGTGTCTCCTTCAGGTCAGTCTGGAAAGCTCAGTGTTCCTTCGAAGTCCACACACCTTCTAAGCTAGAAGACTCCTAGTGCTGTGAGCCTTTAATACAGTTCCTCGTGTTACAGTGACCCCCCCCCCAACCATAAAGTTCTCATTGCTACTTCATAACTGTAATTTTGCTCCTGTTATGAATTGTGACACAAATATCTGATATGCAGGATATTTATGTAAGCACTGTAAAAATACCATTCAACCTCCTGCATTTAAACCCCAATGTATTTAAGACATTGCTAGACTTGCGGGGGTGTGTTTTGTAGCTGGCATAAGCAGCTAATGTGTCCCCACTGGACTTTGTCAGGTAGGTGGCAGAAATCCTAGTGACTAGACTGGAACAACTATGTGAAATCCCTAGTAGAATTATTGTATAACACCTCAATACTGTCAGTTTTCCTAAAGCCTGGTGACTCCTTGTGGAAATACTGGGGATATTCCTTGAACTGTATCTCAACTGGTAGCTACTTCTCTTCATTTAGGAAGAGAAGTGTTGTGACATGTTATCCACGCTAAGTGGCTATCATGCACACAAAAGTAAAATAAATAAATAAATAAATGAGTTTGTGCATCATGTTCAGGATAATATAATAGTTTGAATAGCTGACATTCCTACAGAAAGTGCACACACGCACGCATGCATGCATGTGTAAGTGTTTATGTGTGTGCATACACAAACACACACAAACACACACAAACACACACACACACACACACACACAGAGGATTTTAGCAGCTCAGTTAGCCTTCTGTACTATAAGCTCTGTGGATTCAACCAAATTGCAAATTAAAATACTACTACACTTGGAAGAAAGGAAGTGCTCTGTGCGGGATGTATATGGATTTCTGTCTTGTTATCATCTCCAAACATTATATATAATAACTGTTTACATAGCAGTTATACTGTATTAGGTATCTCTTGTCATATAGAGATGAGTCAAAGTACACAGAGAGGTGTGTGTAGGCTGTATGTAAACATGGTGTTTAATATAATCACTGGGACGCTTGAAGATGTTGGTATCAGTAGTAGGCAGGGGGTGCCCTTAAATCAGTACCCACCCTTGATGCCAATGGGTAGCAATATATGCTTTCAAGAAGACAGGGTTATGTAGGTGCCATGATGCTATATAAAATGTGGATAAAGTGAAGGCAGAGGTATGCCACTTGAGAGGAGGAAGAGGACCGCAGTAGACAGGAGAAAGGACAAGAGCTGGTAACAGGAACATGGATATGAGTGAAGTGCAATGATAAATACATATAAAAATCAGAATGAAATCCATTACTTTCTATGCGAAGTTTAAAAAACAGCATCACTAGAGCTGGGACAAACAGACAGACAGACAAATAGAATATGGGAAAAGGATACCCAGCATCATGCACACTATCCTCCTCTATTTGTGGGAATCAGTTTGAGCTACAATTTATAGGACAGTATGGACATGAGTCATCTTGGGATACCAGATGAGGAGGAGAGGAGATGAAGCACATTGGGAGATAGATAGTCCGTGCCTAGTTATCCACGCCAACGACAGGCTTAAATTCTGTCTAAAGAAATTGCTTACCTCCTTGGCTTACGTGGTTCAGGAACCCATGTAAGTTATCAACCTGTAGCTCACAAATCTTGGGGGGGGGGAGTTGAATTACCCTTTTACAGTCCTCGCATAGATGTCCTGCATGTCAGATATGTGTCACAATTCATGACAGTAGCAAAATTATAGCTACGAAGTAGCAACGAAAAGTTTTACGGCTGGGGTCGCCACAACAGGAGGAACTGTATTAAAGGGTCACCGAGAGAGGAGTCCTGAGAACCACTGACTTAGAAGGTGTATGGACTCACTCCCATGGCTTCATCCTTCTTTGCCTGCATCTGCATTTCCCATGCCTGGTGCCCAGTTTCCCAATTTCAAGCTCCCACCTTCATGGCTTATCTAAAGAAAACATTAGCCAGCTAATGGCAGCACACCTGCCCAGGTCTCCTGAGAAGCTGAGCTGTCAATGGGAAAACAGATGAGAGAATGGTTTTTCAGACTAGCATATCACGAAGTCACTGGAGGAAAATGGTCAACACAGTTGGTGGGTCCTGGTCCTTGAGATTGGAGCCAAATGGAGTGAACAGGGCCAGAGTCATGCATTTTTGATGAGTCCGGGTGATATGGTTCTTGTCAGTTAGCAAAGGACACTCAGTAGGCGTGAGCTAGAGGGTGACTAGTGACTTGGGGACTCGGGTGTGATTTCTTTCATCATCATCAAGTCATCCAGAGAGAGCAAGCGCTGGGGGTTAAGTGTGAACTATCACAGAGGCTGTGAAGAAAACTGAGGGAGAAATGGCAAGGTGAGGTGCAACCTTCTCTCGTGTCTTGTGTGGGAGAGTTGGAGGAATAGTGATTTAATTCTTATGGAGTTGTACTATCTAGTGCTGAGTAGTACAAGTTCTTCCTGGTAACTTTTTTTCCTTGTGTGTGTGTGTGTGTGTGTGTGTGTGTGTGTGTGTGTGTATCTAATGACAACATCAGGAGTTTTCTTTCATGTTTCTCTGCTTTATTTATTGAGGCTCTCTCAGTTGAATCGAGAGCTTACCTATGTGTATAAGCTAACCAGCTTGCCCCAGGGACCCTGTCATGTCTTCTGCACTGAAATTATAGGAAGACCTTCCTATAGCCTAATGCTGGCTTTACCTGCAATTTGCTTCAGCGCCCTTTTTGCTAATGCCCATAAAAATGCATTTGCTCTTTGTTCTTTGAGCACATTGTCTTGTGAATTGTAGTGTACAGACCTCGAGTATCTTTAGATTTCTAAGGTTGGCTGTTTTTCTACTGCTGTTTAATTTATGGCTTTAAAAATTGGAGAAGCTAGCCTGAGAAATTTCTATGAATGGGGATTTTTGTAAAATGGCCATGTTTCAAAATCACTGGTTTCCTTACTGAACACAAAGTGAACAATTCTACAAATAGCCCTTTACCTATAGTACTCAGTCTTCCAGAATTTTTCCAGATCACAAACTTTTCTATATGATATTTACAGTTCTTGGTGAAGCCTAGCTTGTCTCTGGTAGCTTCAATTCCTCTTTTATTTTCTTTCTTGAGTTTTCCAGTTTAAGTATTACACATGGTTTATACAAATTGAATTTTCTTAGTTTGGTGTTCTGAAAACTGAAAGATTTTGGACTCCATCTCCTTCTTTAGTTATAAGACTATTCTGTCATCATGCTATCTACTTGATAAAAGCGGAGCCCATGTAACTTTCCAGGTCTAACCAACATTAGCAATGCCTAGTGGCTTGCACTTTGGGTCTTTACTGATTCAAGGAAAAAAACAAGAACTGTATCACATATATTCTTTGACTACATGGAATAAAACCCAGAAATAAGCAAGAATGACTTTATAAATTTCATCAATAAAGGAAAATTAAACAACATGCTCTTGGATGTGCAATGAATCATTGAAACCTAGGGGGATCTTCAAATTGATAGAAACAAACATGGAGCAACCTATCAAAACCCAGGGGTCCAGCCAAAGTAATAACATGAGGGCACCAGGAACTGATGGCACGAAGAGCCCACCTTTAAAGAGAGAGAAGTTTGAAATAAACTACCTAACTCAAGAAACCAGGAAAGGAAAGAAAAAGACCTCATATTCTAAAGTAGTAGAGGGAAAAAACTAGCGAAAATTAAAGATAAATGCTTCTAAATAGTGATACAACATAGCAATAAAATAAACCTTTTTTTTTTAAATAAACTGAGTCAGTACTTTGAGCTCAATCAAGTAAAAAAAAGTTCTAAGTTAAAAAAAAAATGTGTCTCGTGTCTTGCACAAGGGTCTTGAAATCTTGCTTCTCCTATCTTAGCCTCTCTATCAGTAGTATTGTTTATTTCATGTTTTTACACTATACTATGGTTTTCAGAACAGCTTATATATTTCAAAAGTATTTATACACCCAAGGGAGACATAGACAATTAACTTGGGAGGTGGCTTGTAGGAAAGAGAACAACAAAGAGTGAGACTGAATGCTTTGCTTGACATTTCTAGCTCTTGTATCAAGTTTGAAGAAGAGGACTTTACAAATTACTCTTTCTCTGAGATGAATGCTTTTCCAAATTATCACAGCCAATGAACCAGATTCTTACCCACACCTAATGTCTGTACCACCCTCCAAGCAGAACCATTGTTCATTGAAACAGTTGGTGAATGACTTTATGGATAGACTATCTTAATACACACACCATTTCTTAAATGAATGTAACCTGTTCTCTG
>JADRCD010190957.1:0-13477 GCA_019843815.1 Montemys delectorum | reverse complement strand
ACACACACACACACACACACACACACACACACAATTAAGTAATTTAGCTGGCGAGATGGCTCAGCGGGTAAGAGCACTGATTGCTCTTCCGAAGGTCCTGAGTTCAGATCCCAGCAACCACATGGTGGCTCACAACCACCCGTAAGTAACCACCTCTTCTGGTGCGTCTGAAGACAGCTACAGTGAATTACCCTGAGCGAGCAATTGGGGCGGAGCGAGGTTAGCAGAGATCCTGAGTTCAATTCCCAGCAGCCACACACATGATGGCTCATGGCCATCTGTACAGCTACAGTGTACTCATACACATAAAATAAAGAAATTTAGAAAAAAATCAATTACTTCAATTTTTTTGCAAATAACACAGAAACAGACTGTTTGTCTTGGGCTTTTTTTGTTTGTTTGTTTGGTTCTTTTTTTTTTTTTTCTTTCAGGAAACTGAATTTTCTCACTGAAGGGCTGAAACCCTTGTCCCCTGGAGCTAGCTTAGCATCTTGTGCAAAGTCTGGGCTGCTCCATAACTAAGGCTTGTAACTGGACAATATTTTGATTTTGTGCATAAAATGCACAAGCTCCTTCATATTACTAACCTTTTTAAACATTATTTCTTTGATGACTTCCTCAGGAAGGCTTGCCAAGTTACCCTTTATCCCCACGAAAGAGAAAGATTTCCCCCAAAGACTGAGGTCAATATTCTTTTGGTGGGTCCTACCTCAGAGCTGAAGAGCTGACCTAGCGCGCACAAAGGCCCTGAATGTCAGCTTCAGGTGCACTAACAATTTTTCTTAATCAAAACTGCCTAAATCTTACAGTTTTTTCTTTTCTTTTCTTTTTCTTTTGTTTTTTCAAGACAAGGTTTCTCTGTGTAGCCCTGGCTATCCTGGAACTCACTCTGTAGACCAGGCTGGCCTCAAACTCAGAAATCCGCCTGCCTCTGCCTCCCAAGTGCTGGAATTAAAGGTGTTCTCTTTTCTTTTTGTTTCCTTTGGTGTTTTAGGACCAGATCTCTCTACACCTTTAATCCCAGCACTTGGGAGGCAGAGGCAGGCGGATTTCTGAGTTCTGAGGCTAGCCTGGTCTACAGAGTGAGTTCCAGGACAGCCAGAGCTATAGAGAAACCCTGTCTCGAAAAAACCAAAAAACCAAACCAAAACAAAACAAAACAAAAAAACTCTCTATATAGACCTAACTGTCCTAGAACTCACTAATTAGACGAGGTTGACCCCTGAATTCAGGAGGCTGACCTTGAATTCACAAAGATCAATTTGATTGCCTCCAGAGCACTAGAATTAAAGGCATAAGCCACCCACACAAGCCTTACAATTTTTCTTCTTGAAAACCACCTAAATATTCAACAGAGAACTGTCTAAAATGTTCATAAAATATTTAAATCTATAAATGCGTTTAAACCCATAAATGCAGTTTTAATCCTTTAAAGCCACACACCCTTTGGCCTACATAGTATTTCAAATCCAATGAGATGTTGAACATAGCGATTGGAGGCTAGCCTTCTGCTCTGAAGTACTATGCAGAGCCATGCAAAATCAATCGGGCACCATCCAGCTCAGGTTTGCAAAGAATGGATACATATGTGTGCCAGTCGAGGGTGTTTCTGAAAAGATTCACGAGAACTTGGCAACAACCGTCACATTTAGAGAGCACTCTTTTGTCTTTGCCACCAACTTTTCTCAACATACTCCGTGTGTCTTTACAAGAATAAGATTGCCCCGTACAAAAAAAAAAAAAAAAAAAAAAAAGAGCAGAAGGGATGTGCAGATGCCACCAGCACGAAGTCTCTGGAAGGAACCTGGGCAAGCTAGTGTCTCCTCCTTTAGGGTCACTCACTGGTAGACCTGGGCAGACACTAGTCAGAGGCTACCACTCCGTCCTCTTCCTCCATCAACCGCTAAAAACCCTTCCCTCTCCTCTCAGCCTCCTTTAAAAACCGGTCTAACTTTCTAGTTGCCCATCAATCTAGAATATACTTTCTACTAAATTCCTATGTTTGTCTAAACACCTCCTAAATAAATAAATGTCACCAATCGAGAGGCCACCAAGCAAAGTCCAAGTTCAAAGCCTGGAAATCTCTTCTTAAAAACCCAACGAAGAGGTGGACACCGTCCGCCCCAGAAAACGCGGCACCTTCCTCCAACCGCGCAGATAACTATGCAGCTGACAATGCATTTCCACATACATCAGTACACCGAAGGCAAGCTCTGGCTTCTCTATCAACCCCGGCAAGCCGAGCAGCTGCCAAATGGATTTCTTTCGCCTTCAGGAACCGAGGCGCTAAGAAAAATCACCCTCGAAAGCCGCTCTTCTACCTGCTCCGGCTGGCGGGGATTTCTCAAAAAGTGACACCTCTGAGCTCTTAGCATGCTGGCTGGTTCAAACGCTACCAACGTGACACCTTTCTCGAGGCCCGGGAGGGAGGGCGAAGATCCCCCCTCCAGGAGGCCCGAGAGGGCGCGATGGCGTGGGGAGGGGGAGGGCCGTACCGGACCGCCCCGGGCTCGGGCGGGATCCCACGCCTCGCTCAGCCGAGAAGGCTCAGCGAGGCTTTGGGCCCTCGGGGCAGCCAAGAGCAGCCGGGCTCAGCCGCCGAGGCTCGGACTCGCGTAGGGGGACCACCGCGCTGGCTCATCCCGGGAGGAGGTGGGTTCGAGGGCAGGGCCGCCCCCGCTCCCGAGGCCCGGCCCACTTGCAGAGGTGACCCCCCGCCCTCGGCCCGTCTCTGGTTAAAGTTGCTACCGCAGGCGCGCGCGGGCGGCTGGAGGCTCGAGGGGGGCGCGAGCCTCGTGGGGTGGGGTGGGTGTGGTGTGGCGGGGCTCACCCGTGATGTCCAGGTACAGGTCGTCCTGATCCAGGCGGTGCAGCTCCTGCGGCGTGGAGCTGCGGCTCTTCTTCACGCCGGGAGAGGAGGACGAGCTGCGGCGCGAGCAGGGGGGCGCGGTGGCCCAAGCCGAGCGCCGCTCGCTCTTACGCTTCATGGAGGCGGCCGCGGCCCGTCAGGGGACCGCGACCATGGCCCGGCAACCCGGCCCGGGTCCTCGCGCTGCGTCTCCCGCCGCCGCCCGCGTCCCGGGGGCCCCACAGCGCTGGCCGGTGGCTGGAGCAAAGCGCGCGCTCCCTGGGACGCTGCTGCCGGTGCGTCCGAGCTGAGCGGGCCGCGGCTCCCGGGGACCCCCAGGAGGGATGTTCCTTGGAGCTTCATTCACAAAAAGAAGGGCCCACAACCCTCCTCGGGGCCTGCCGGCTCGGGACGTTCATTGGTCAGTGCGGCGTGACGTCACGCAGCCGGAGCCTTCCTACAGGCAGGTACTCGGTGACGCCATAAAGAAAAGTCTGAGCGCTTCCGCCAATCGGGCCGAAAGCGTGCTGGCGACCCCCTTGGTGGGACCCCCTCCTAACTTTTGAATCTTGTGTCCAGGTGTGACGCCCCAATCCCCAGTTCCTCGAGTGAGTCTCCAAGTTTCTGCACAGCCCTACCCTAATATAACTCCACTTCGAATCTTTGAGATGGAATTTTTCTCTCTCTCTCTCTTTTTTTTTTTTTTAAGTGTTTCTTGGGTTTCCTTGTGATTCGCGCCAAGGGAGCCTTGTCATGGCCGCCTGCTAGGAGAGTGTAGCCTGCTTTTGAAACGGTCCGCAGCTCTGGGGAGGCAAGGCAGAGTGGACGTCAGAACTTAGAAGTTCAGCCCAGCGCTGTTTTCCCACCTATCCGAACGGAGTAGTAAGGGCTTCTTAGCGTCGGTAAAAATCACCTGGAGACGCGATTTACCGCGGTGGTTTGCACCTTCCGACACCTCACCTCGGAACCCAGGAGCGCGCTAACTCTTGCTGTGGGTGGCCGAGGTGCCCACGGTCCTACCTAGCGCGAAGTGTTGGAGCACGTGGCCAGCTGGGCCCTCGGACTTTTCTCCTTTGAGTCTGCGGGGATACAGCCCCATATTTTGCTACTGGGTTAAAAAGATAGCAGATCTTGCTGGAACTTGATTATAGCTGCCATTTTGAAGAGCCCAGCTCCACGGTAGCATCTACTTGAGTGCGGAGACTGGAAGCAGTCGGTGGTCCCATGCTCCCCATCAGCAGGCCAGTAGTCAAGGGCGATTTAACATCTAGTCTGAAAGGGAAATCAGAGTCAGAGGGATAAATTTCAGCCCCTCCTCCCCTTCCCCAAAGAACTTCTCAGAAATGCAGATTTCACGGAGTTCTCTCCCCTAGGGTCATTCTGGCTTCTTTTGTTTTGAAGCCTTAGTAAGAAGCCTCTGTAGGGAAAGATAAGATGTGGGAAGGCTTTCCTTATCCAGGGGCCCTTAGGAACCTGCTTGTTCATCTTTCAGGTTTCCATAAGGGTATCAAGGAAGGCCTTACTTACATTTAAAATGTTTGTACTGTTAGCAAAAACTTTTGCCCTGGAAGAGTCAGTCCTTCACATTGGTCCAAGGACTCTTAGTAGAAGGGCCACCGGATATCACAATCAGAAATTTTAAGACTAGATCTTTTTTTTTTTAAATCCACTGTAATCCATAGGATTACATGGAAGAAAATATTCTAACATTATTTGTCCTACCCCATTACACAGCCCAGATTGGGCTGAAAATGGCATCTGCCTCTCCAATGCTGGGATTCCAGGTGTGAACCACCACAGGCACCTTATTGGACTGACTCTCTCTCTCTCTCTCTCTCTCTCTCTCTCTCTCTCTCTTTTTGTGTGTGTGTGTGTGTGTGTGTGTGTTTTTTTTTTTTTTTTTTTTTTTTTTTTTTTTTGAGCTTTTGGGACGCAAACCTTGCTCGTGCTGGTCAAATGATCTACCACCAGCAACCCACATTCCTGGCCCACATTCCTTTTTTGAGACTGGCTTAGTTAAATGTCTAACAGCCAAATAGAATGTTTTGGCTAGATTCTAACCACTAGAAATTCTAACAAAATGCACATGGGGAAAAACTGAGGTGTATATAGTTATACCATGTGCTACTCATTTTCCTATTTTGCAAATACATAGTTATGATCTTGCTGAAGTAATTTCTTGGTTTTTCGAGACGGGGTTTCTCTGTGTAGCCCTGGCTGTCCTGGAACTCACTCTGTAGACCAGGCTGTCCTCAAACTCAGAAATCCTCCTGCCTCTGCCTCCCAAGTGCTGGGATTAAAGGTGTGCGCCACCACTGCCCAGCCTGAAGTAATATTTTAAAAACAAGGCTTTTGATTACCCCTAAGTATTCAGACTTGTCTTGGGAACTACAAGTCCATGTGCTAAACATATTCATTACTTGGGTATGGCCACACTGCCTGTAATATCTGCACTTGAAAGTGGAGGTCATCCTGTGCTATATAAAGGAGTTGGAAGCCAGCCAAGGCTACAGCCAGATCCAGTCTCAAAGACAACCTGAGTTCAATCCCTGGGAACCTACTTACTAGAAGAGAACCAGCTCCCACAAGGTGTCTTTGACACACATCCCCTCCACACATACTAAAGAAATAAGTAAATATAACCTCAAACTCTCTTTGTGTTTTGTTTTCCTATCATGTTTAGATAGTGGCAGAAAATACATTAGCTGATTTTCGTGTGTGTGTGTGTGTGTGTGTGTGAGAGAGAGAGACATTTCCTTTGAATTGTCTGATTTCTCAACAAGCTGCCCTCTGAGTTCTGAGAATTTGACTCTTCGGGAAAGAACCTAAGTTTGCATGCATGAGTACATTATTGTTCATTGTTTGGTCAGTGGTCATAGAATTGTAGCGTTTGAAAGCACCTTAGAGAATTTTGGGGCCAAGGCTATCCATGACAGCGAGGACAGGCAACATTATGGGGACCCAAGAAGGAGGAGTTCCTCACTCTGGAATCTGATTGATGTCTCTCAGCAACTGAGAATCAAGAAGTTTAGGCTGGAGCTGGAGAGATGGCTGAGCCATTAACAGTGAATGCTGCTACTTTTGTTTGGTTTCCAGCAGATCAGGCTGGTCACAACTGCCTGTAACTCTAGCTTGAGGATCTGCCCCACCTGGGCACCTGCATTCACATGCAACTACCTGCCTGTGCACAGAGATAAGATAAATCTTTTTTAAGATAAAGGAGTTCCAGGCTGGGATCTGGTTGTAGCATTGGCTGGCTCCCAGATGGCTCAGTGGGTAAAATGTCTGCCACACAGCAATGAGGACTTGAATCCAGATTCCCGGTACCCATGTAAAAAGACTAGATAAGTGTCTCTAATCCCAGCATTGAGGAGACAAAAATGGGAGGGAGGCTTTCTAGTGCCAGGTGGCAACAGTCTAGCTGAATCAGTAGAAGGCACCTAATAAGTATCCCCACACGAACATACACACACACACAAAGAATTCCAACATGCTAGTTGCTATAAAGGTTCCAGATTGGAGAATATTTCTTTTATATAGAAATATTGTCAGGGGCTGGTGGTATCCTGCATCTATTAAAAATAAACTGGCCCCATGGGGCTGTGTTATGCACACTGACTGCTCTTCCAGAAACAATCAGGAAGACCCAGGTTAAAATTATTCCTCTATGACAGCTCACTACTGCCTATACTTCTCCAGTTCCAGGGCTCTGACACCATCACACAGATGCATACAGGCAAAACACCAGGGCACATAAAAAATATTTATTTATTTATTTATTTATTTATTTTGGTTTTTCTGAGACAGGGTTTTTCTCTGTGTGGCCCTGGTTGCCCTGGAACTCACTCTGTAGACCAGGCTGGCCTCAGAAATCTGCCTGTCTCTGCCTCTCAAGTGCTGGGATTAAAGGCATGTGCCACCACTGCCCAGCAAAAATTTTTAATCAATAAACTTGATCCTGTAGGGCATGAGGACATACGCTTTTAATCCCAGTCCTTGGATGAAGCAGGAGACACACTCTGGATCTGAGGCCAACCTGGGCTACTTTGTGAATTCCAGTCAACTGGATAGAGTCGGACATTATCTCAAAATCTAAAATAATTTCTTTTGAGACAGGGTCTCACTAGATAGTTCTAGTTGTCCTGGGTCCTGGAACTTGCTATGTAGACCAAGCTGTCCTTAAACTCACAAAAATCAGCCTGTCTCTGCTGTCCAAGAGCTGGGAGGAGTACACTAGGTCTGGCTCAAAGTCATTTTTTTTATCTTTTTGAGAAAGGTTTTTTTTTTTTTTTTTTTCTGTAGAATAGCCCTGGCTGTCCTGGAACTTGCTTTGTAGACCAAGCTGTCCTTAAACTCACAAAAATCAGCCTGCTTCTAAATTTTTTAAAAGGTATGATCAGCACACGATCAATACAAAGACTGAACAGGATTTTGAGTGAACTCTGAAGGCCCATGTATCACAGGGTCAGTTATTGGAGGCATGATGATAGGGAACTGTGAGACATGGGATCCTTCTTTCATTTTTCTTGGCTATAACATAAGCAGCTTTATTCTACATGTTATTCTTGCCATGATCTATTGTCTCATCAGTGGTGCCAAAGCAATGGGTCCATCAAGCTTAAGCACCTGAAACTGCAAGCCAAAATACCCTTTGTTCTTTTTAAGTTGATTATCTCAGGTGTTTTCTTACAGGAATAGAAATCTAACACAGTAGGTGTTCATTCAATGAGTTATAAAATTACATGTGGTATGTAACCACTGTCCAAAATAAGCTATAGAACCAAATTAAATTTTTTATGTTTTTTTTTGTTTGTTTGTTTGGTTTGGTTTGGTTTGGGTTTTTTGTTTTGTTTTGAGACAGATTCTATGTAGCTCTGTCCTGGAACTCACTATGGAGACCAGGGTGACCGCAAGCTCTATCTGCACCCTCCCCCCGCCCCCAGTGCTGAGTCTCGAAGGCATTTGACATCATGTGGGGCTCCCAATGAGCCTTTTCAAAATACCACCCACTATGGTTTAAATATGATTTGAACATAGCTCCCAAAAATTTGTATGTTGGAGGCTTGGGGTTCCTCATGGGATGTTGACATG
The DNA here is from genome assembly GCA_019843815.1 of Montemys delectorum. NCBI lineage: Eukaryota > Metazoa > Chordata > Mammalia > Rodentia > Muridae > Montemys > Montemys delectorum. The sequence continues at coordinate 5,538 of JADRCD010190957.1, read as the reverse complement.
ATGAAACGTGTAAGAGAAGAGATTAGCGGGATATCAGGAGGTCCTGGGAGCATCACCCTCATAAGGATTAGTACAGATCTCCTGGAGGAAGTTAGCCCCTCAAAGAGTTGGGATATTATAGGAGAGGTTGGTACTTCGCCCCATCTCTCTTCTGCATGTGACACTTGCTACTCTTACACTGCAGCCATTGTTAAGCTGTCTACCATAAGGTCCTTCACCACTTCTCCCATCCATACCGGTGCTATGCCTCAAATACTGGGGTTTAAGGTATGTGTCACTACCTTTGGCTTGGTGCAATGCTAGTGAACTTAAAACACTTGGAGCTAAACAAGCCTTTTTTGTTTGTTTGTTTTAAAGCACCTAGCTCTGTATTACAGCAATAGACCATGAGCTAAGAACCCTCTATGTAGACATGTGCACAATTCTCTAGGTCAGACTTTTTTGGTTTTTTTGTTTTGTTTTGTTTTCTAGACAGGGTTTCTCTGTGTAGCTCTGGCTGTCTTGGAACTCACTCTGTAGACCAGGCTGGCCTCAAACTCAGAAATCCACCTGCCTCTGCCTCCGAAGTGCTGGGATTAAAGGTGTGTGCCACTACCCCCCTGGCTTAGGTCAGACTTCTATGGAAATCAAGTCCTCTAGACATTTCCCTGCCTCTGATTGCCTCTTCTTGCTTTGCTTGCTGCTCTCCACATCAGATGCATCTTCTGGCATAATATTTTGGCTTCTTAAATTTATTTCTGGCGCTCTTATCCTGACCGAGTTGGATCAGCTCTTCTGGCTGAGTCCTGGCCCTCTAAACACACTGGGTGCTGACAGTCTTTCTTGAACTCTGCAGAAGTGGCTGCAGATCCAAGTTGACACTGCCTGTGGGTCCAGCTGCCAAGCCAGGCCTCCTCCCCCCAGGGCAGGACAGGACAAGCTTCACAGCCCTAATCAGCAAAGATAATCAGGTAATTAGAGATAGCTAACCGCCTTCTTTACCCACACTACACACATTTTTCTTGCCAACTATTACAGAACAAGAAAGGCGTTCTTGTCTACCTCCATATTGACAAGGAAGTAACTGAAAGGGCATCAATTTCAAGTCCCTTCTGAGGTGGTACAAATGTAAAAGCAACTTATCCATCATCAACTGTTGTGGCCAGGGAGAACATTCTTGCAGACTTTTGAGTTTGAGAAGAGAACCAACTACCAATTTGAATACAGTGATTTTTCTCTGTGTCTTTTTCATTAAAGCCCCTCTTGAGGAGGAAATCTTAACCACCCTTGGGTCTCCATTTGCTCACAAAGACCAGAAGAGAGCCTCCAATCCTGTAGAGCCTGAGTTCTAAGAGGTTGGAATCCACCATACATGCTCTGGTAAATGAAATCTGGATACACAACTACTGAACCACCCTGGCCCGTATTCTTTTTTTTTGTTTTTGTTTTTTTTTGTTTTTCAAGACAGGGTTTCTCTGTATAGCCCTGGCTGTCCTGGAACTCATTCTGTAGACCAGGCTGGCCTCAAACTCAGAAATCTGCCTGCCCCTGCCTCCCAAGTGCTGGGATTAAAGGCATGTGCCACCACTGCCCAGCCCATATTCTATTTTTAAATGCAGTCACATGAGCAGTGATTCCTTTCTTTAAAAAAAAAAAAAGATTTATTTATTTTATGTATATGAGTACACTATAGCTGTCTGCAGACACACCAGAAGAAGGCATCAGATCCCATTACAAATGGTGGTGGGAATTGAACTCAGAACCTCTGGAAGAGGAGTCAGTGCTCTTAACCACTGAGCCATCTCTCCAGCCCCTGAGCAGTGAATCCTTTAATCCAAAGTTAGGTTATGGGGAAAAAAAAATCCAAAGGTTAAGGAACCCTTAACATAGGCAATCTACTTTTGAAAATTAGTGAAAGTGACTCGTCTTGTGTGTGCCTGTGCTTGACTTTGTGTTTGTGTGTGTGTGTGTGTTACACACATTCACCTATGCCAGTGTCTGTGGTGGACAGAGGTTGACAGATGTCTTTCCTCAGTTAATTTCTGTCTTTTTTTCTATTAATTTTTAAAATTTTGTGTGTGGGAGTGTTTTACCTGCATATATGACTGGGAACTTCTTACATGCCTGGTGCCTGTGGACATCAGGAGAGGATATTGAGTCCTCTGGAGAGGATATTGAGTCCTCTGGAGAGGATATTGAGTCCTCTGGAGAGGATATTGAGTCCTCTGGAGCTGGATTTACTGATAGTTGTGAGCCACCATATAGAATAGAACCCTGTTCCTTTGGAAGAGCAGCGAGAATTTTGAGCCATTGCCGGGAGCCATGGCCTTAACCATGGCCTGGTGGACAGTTACTAGCTTACACATTCAGCCCTGTGAGAATGTGTGTAGTCTAACAGTTAGAATACTTGTGGGTGTGGAGGACATTGTGACCTTTGGTTCCAGGAATTGAACATTGCCACCAGCCCTCCCCTGCCCCAGGCTCTTCCCCTCCCCTGCCCCGGGCTCTTCCCCCCTCCCCTGCCCCAGGCTCTTCCCCCCTCCCTTGCCCCGGGCTCTTCCCCCCTCCCCTGCCCCAGGCTCTTCCCCCCTCCCTTGCCCCGGGCTCTTCCCCCTCCCTTGAAGCGTTCTCCTGCTTGTGCTTACATTGCCATCCCTGAAGTAGAGCTTTTGGAGCTTGATCACACAACTGTCTTGCTCTCATTCTTCGTGTCTCTTGTCTCTTTCAGTCTCCCTCTCCCTTGCCCTAGAATCCTGTTGAATGCCCCGCCAGTCAAGGCAAGCCATCTCTCCAGCCCTTCCACTTTTATTTTTTGAGGCAGAGTCTCTCACTGAATGGGAAGTTCATCTGTTTCAGTGGTTGGCTGGCTGATGAACCTCAGGGATCCACCTGCCTCCATCACCCCCCCCACACACACACACACACTTCCTTGTAGGAGACAGACTGCCTTCTACAGAAACCTCCTGTTGTTTCTTCATCACAGAGACCCACCTGACCTGGCCTCCTGAGTGCTGGGACAAAGGCTATGTACCAACACTCTCAGCCAAATATATGTGTGTGTGTATATGTATACGCGCGCGTGTGTGTGTATGTGTGTGTGTGTGTGTGTGTGTGTACATGAGCTGATCCCATGTTCTAAATGTTCTACGGCTAACTCAGATTCCCATCCCTGGGGTATGCTGTTTTGTTTGAGGCAGGATCACTGCAACCGTGGATGGCCTGGTACTCCATAGAGCTCTGTTTGCCTCTTCCCCAAGTGCTGGGATTTTAATGGATTTTGTGTGATTTGATTGAAAGCCTGGGGTTCTCCATCCACAAACTCAGTTCTCAGTGTAGGGAAGTGATTTTTTTTTTCCCTCTCCTGCAAAAGTGTCAGATGCTTATGTTTAAATGTGGTGATATATCTCTGGAGTTCAATTTTAATTTCCTAAAATCCTAACAAGTATGGGTTGTTTGAGTGGGTAGATGCATTTGAAGTGCTGGGGGACCAAACTGATAGGCAAGAGCACAACCACTGAGGTACAATACTAACCACCTTTGTCAACTTTTTTTTTTTGTATTTTCAAGACAGGGTTTTTCTGTATATCTCTGGCTGTCCTGGAACTCACTCTGTAGACCCTCTTTATCAATTTTAAGACAGGGTGTCATTAAGTGGCACAGTCTGGTCTTGAGTTGACATCCTCCTGTCTTATCTTCTACACAGAAGAGAATGCAGGCTTATGTTCCCACACAGTGCTTGGAAATAAAAAGCTATTCCCTACTTACATTAAGTCAGTAAACGTGTTCCCGTATGGCATTTTAAGTCCTGATGGGTTGAGATCTGGAAATGTCAGTGACTCATGGACTCCAGACTGCTAGTTGAGTAAAACTAAATAACAGCAAGTTGTAATGATTGCTAAAGAATCTTTTAAAGCACTCGGTGGACTACCTGCTTATATTCTAACGTCACTGTATGAAGATTGGCATAATACTTGAAACTCTTTTCTAGAAACACATTTGACTTCCATAAATGCTTTCATCAAATACTTCACTGTGATGAACAAGGCTAATCCCACTGTGGCTTTTGGGAGCTGCTTTGAGGTACTTCAGAGCAGACCTTTTGGAGTGCTTCAACTGGCTATAGTCCCAAAATTTTTCCAGTTCCCCTGACACAGCCTACACTACGTAAAGGAGAACTTATGCCTTTATTGTCCTGTTTCGTACTTTCTTTCTGAGTCAGGGTCCCACATAGCCCAGCCTGCTCTCATACTCTGAGCTTTTGATCCTTCTACCTCCATCTCCCAAGGGTTTGAATTACAGAGATGTGCCACCGTGTGTGTGGGGGCCTATGCAGCACTGGGGATCTGACCTTGATGGATGTTAACGACTCTACCAATTAAGCTGTGTCCCTAGCCCTCTATTTGTTTTTTATGTGTGAGGGACTGTCAAAGAACAACTTGCATCATTCAGTTCTCACATTCTACCACATGGGTCCCAGGAATTGAACTCAGTTCATAGGGACTTAATCTTAGCACTTGGGAAGCAAAGGTTAAGTAGATCTCTGTGAGCTTTTCAGCCAGTCTAATCCAGGCCAGCCAGGGCTACCTTTCTCACCAAAAGAAAAAAGGAAAAAAAAAAATCAACACACACATACACACAAACACACATAGAAATTTATATAGAAATATTGTGTGTGGGTGCATGTTTATGTGTATATAAAGGATTTTTTTTTTCTGCAGCTGCTTTGTTTTCTGGGATCGTGTTGTGTGGCAGTGACCCCCATAAGTTCATGTATTTGAATACTTGGATCTCAGTTGGTGGAAGGATTAGAAGGTGTGGTCTTATTGGAAGAGGTGTGCCACTAAGGGAAGGTTTTGAGGTTTCAAAAGCCCATACCATTCCAGTTAGCTCTGCCATATCACTTCGACTTGTGACCTCTCGGCTGCTGCTCCAACATCATCATGCCTGTCTGCCTGCTGCCACGCTCTCTACCATGGCAGTGGCAGACTCTCTTTAAAACCATAAGCCATATTAAGTGTTTTCCTCATAAGTTCCGTTGGCCATGCTGTCTCCTCACAGCAACATAAAAGTAACTAAGACACAACCTCTCAGATACGCACACGTCTTGTTTATTCTTCACAGGTGTACATGATCACCCACAATGTCCTTATCCGTTTTCCCTAGAGCTGGACATTTGGGTCATCCCTATTTCATAGCTCTACACGTGTAGTAGGTGCCATCTCCAGCCTCTTGCCTGGCTTCTGTGTGAGGTGGACTCTGGAAATGTACACAGTGCTGGTATTACAGGTACATACCACCACACCTGGCTTATTATTGAGATTTTATTTATTTAAAATTATTTATGTGTGTCTGAGTATATGCATATGTTTGTGTAGTTCCTGAGGAGCCCTCTAGAGGACATTGAGTCCCCTGGAGCTGGAGTTACCTTAACTTGTGAGTTGCCTGACATGGATTTGAGAACTGCATATAGGTCCTCTGAAGATCAGTGAGTGCTCTTAATATTGACTAATTCTTAGCTAAGAATAAACAGAATTTTTTTTTTTTTTTTTTTTTTTTTTT
>JADRCD010190956.1:0-10004 GCA_019843815.1 Montemys delectorum | reverse complement strand
TGCTTATATTTTCACAAATTTCAGTCACCTGTCTATAATTCTGGTGTCTACATGAATATTTTTCTCTTTCTCTTGGCGTGTTGGTGTATTTAAGCAAATATCTTTTACAGTGCTGGCTTAGGGAGTCCCAAATTTTTTAACTCTGTGTTTATTGCAAAAAGGCTTTTATTTCTCCTTCAGTTATGAAGGGTTCCTTTGCTGGATACAGCCCTCGGGGTTGACAGTTACCTTCTTCCAGGGTGTGAAGCATATGGTTTCATGACCTGGATTATAGGGTTTTGTTGAGAAATCTGTAATTCGAACATGTTTATCTTATTTAAATCAGCTTTTGTATGCAACTTGGTACTTGTGTCTTGTGGCTTTCCACGTTCTTCTGTGAATTTAGTGTTTTACTGTAATATGTTTTTGGAAACTCTTTCTGCCTGTCTGCCTGATGCTTTAAATGCTTCACCTGGATAATCATGTCTTTTGTAAGCCTGGAGATTTTGAGCTATGATTTTATTGAAAGTATTCTCTGTGCATTACCTTATCCTTCCTCCCATTGTCCCCACTGAGAACCAGAAAGTTTAGTTGCAGACCAGAGATCTTGCATGTTCTGTCTGTCTTTTCTTATTTTTTTCCTTTTTGTTGTCTGTATGATCTAATTCAGTTCTCTGTCTTCAGGTTCTGTTGTTCTGTCTTTCATTTTCTTGACCTATACTCTGTGACAATTTTTTCCTTACCAGAATTTCAATTCGATTTTTCTATATTTCTCTTTTTTGAATTTGTCATTTATTTTTCTGTGTTGTTTTCCTTATTTCATTCAGCTTTTTACTTTTATTCTCTTTTGATTCACTCAAGAGTTTGTGTGCCTTTTGATTTTTGAACATTCTTTTAATCGTTCTTTTGAACTCACTATATGTGGTTTAATGTATAGTCCACTCCTTGGCATCATTACTGTGCAGCTGTTGACTTCTGATTTCCATAGCTCTTTGTTCTACACTGGACATTGCACATTTTGGATGAAGTTATTGATTGACTCTCTAATGTCCTGTTTGTTTTGTTTGCACTTGAAGCATTTGTAGTGTCCAGGTAGGACTAGGTTGTGGTTGATGATGGCAATCTCTCCCCCTCTAAGCTCAGTACTAAACACTCAGCAGTATTCTTGGGGGCCTGAGGGCTGATCTCCAAACAAGTCTAGGACCAAAGACTAGGAAGCAGTCATGAGGGACAGATAAACTCACCATGAAAATACAGTAACTACCAATTAAAAACAATCACCCTCACAGCTCCAATGTAGTTAGAACCATAAAGGTACAAGGGTACAAAGGTACAATATCCGATGCACCTAGAAGAGATTAGATACTCAGAAGGGACATAAGGGGAGTAAGGCTAGTGGACAGTGCCAGAGCAAGAGAGAAGTAAATGACAAGAGTGCATGGAAGAAACATGACAGGCATATTCAGCTAAGGACAAAAGAAAGAATAATGGAGAGAAGCTAAGGCAGTAAGAATTGAAAGTGGGAGGAAAGCATGACAAATGGTGTGGAAGAGAGCAGAAGAGTGAATGAGCAAGAGGGCGCAATGGACAGAATGAGAGCGTGTGTGAGAGAATGAGCATGAGAGAGAAAGCGAGAAAGAACGAGAGAATGAGAGAGTGTGAGCAAGCAAGATAGTTTTGTTTAAAGCTAAAAAGGAGTTAGAAACATGGCATGGGAAGAAGAAGACAGCAAGAATAGAGGTTTAAATATTTAATCTAGCTGTGGTAGTTCATGTCCATAATTCCAATACTTGGGATACTGAGGAAGAGAGATGACCAGCCTGTGGCCACTCTGTTGCCTGTGGTAAGTTCCTAAAAATAAAATTACAAGGAAGGACAACACTATCCCACAAAATTAGGCATTAAAGTAAAAGAGAACAGAAAATTTAAGAAAATATAATAAAATTTATGTTATCATCCAAATTATTCAGTATAGCTCAAGCAATTTATTTAAACATCATACTGTCAGAGAGAAAAGAGGAGAAGGAGAGGGAAATGAATAAAATAAAATATAAATAAAAATCTGTAGCTAGAAGAATTTCGCTAACCAACTCCAGATCATTAACTGGTTGGACATAAACCCACTCAGCAGTGAGCCTGGTGTTAAATGTGTTTTCCCAGTCTGTGGTGTTTTCTTTCGGTTCCTGCTTCCCCCCCCCATCTGCTTATATGCACCCCTCTTCATTCTGAAAGTGCAGTGTGCTCTCTCTGAGGCTCTCACTTTGGTCTCTAGAATTGGTTTTTGCTCTGTGCAGTTGCCCATGTTCTCTACTCAAACCCAAGACCTCCTCTTATATTCTGTACCATTTTGTTAAGTTTTCTCTTTTTTTTGAATTAAAAAAAAAAGATTTACTTCATTTTTAATTATGTGCACGTGTCTATGTGCAAGTACCTGTGGAGGTTGGAGGAAGCAGAAACCACTGAAGCTGGGGTTACAGGCTGATGTGGGTACTGGAAACCAAACTTGGGTTACTTACAAGAGCAGGGTGCACTCCTAACCACTGTACCATCTCCCCTGCTCCCTGAGACACTTTTCAGCAATTTCCCACGGTCATTTTCCAGCCATGTCTGGCACATCCCTTGAGATCCCAGCAGTCATGTGAACACAACATCCACTATCTTTTTTTCTCTTTAAGAGTATACCTTTAAACATTCAGACTTATTTTTATAAAACAGGACCATTGTGATGTAGCCCAGGCATGCAGGCAGACGTGGTTCTGGAGAAGGAACAGAGAGTTCTGCCTCTTGATCCAGAGGCAACCAGGAGATACTGGCTCTTCCCCACTGGGTGGAGACTGAGCCCAGGGGGAGACTCCAGCAGCCCACCCTACAGTGATACACGTCCTCGAATAAGGCTATACCTCTTCACTGTGCCATTCCCTATGGACCAGGCTCATTTAAACCACCACAGGGATTTACATAGAAAGACAAGGATATAATCAGAGATTGAAATCACATGCCACTTATTATGTTAGTTTTGAGACAGGCTCCTACTGATCCTGAACTCATTGATTTGTCTAGGGTTCCAGCAGCCCACAGGGCCATCTAGTTTTCATCTCTCCAGTGCTGTCTCCAAGTTTTTTAATGGGGTTCTGTGGGCTCATACTTCCACAGTACTTTTCTTACTAAGCCGTCTCCTAATAATGATCCTGGTCACATTGGATTCTAGCCATCTCTATTACCTGGGTGAAGCCCATGCTGTCTTTGCTTGTGATGCTCTGTGTGAATCCAGTAACACTGAGGCATCTACTGGGTGTCACTTACAGGCACACAGTTCAGGAACAGTCACAGCAAGCTCACATGTTCCCTAGGAAACCTGGTTAAGAGCCACCTCTAAGAATCCCTACACTGGTCTCAGACCTTCTCCCTCCAAATCTCTCCTGGGATGTTTGGCCTGGAATTCAGAGACACCACCTAGCCTTTCTTCAGATCTCCAGCAATATGACACCCCCAGTTTTTGTAATATTTAACTAAAATTCATCTCTTCTCTCCACTACAATTAGTATTTCTTCTATCCTAGACACCCTGTGCTGCCCCGTGCTGGAGCCCAAAAGATGTGTTATATTTTTAGACTACCTTGCATGGAGCATCTCTGTCACACAGAGACTAGCACAGGATATTGAAAACAACCTGAAATAGAATGGCAGGTGTTCTGGTGATAAAACTCTTTAACCACTGCAGTGATCGCAAAGTTTCTTTCTGCCTACAACTCCTGAGGCTCACACCTCATCTCTCCCAACACCACTATCTGAATACTTGCTTTGGATATTTCAGAAGCCTCAAAACCCTCCCCCCCCTCCACCCCCAGCAGATGGAACAGGTGTACCCACTCTGCTGCTCTAGCCTCCAGGCCACTCATTGCCAGGGAAAAGGAGTTAGCTTCTGATTCAGAAGTGGTTTCAGCATACAGGCAGAGGGCAGGTCCCTCTGGGCTCTGGGTTTGGATAGTGGAGTTGAACATTCCACCCGTGGATCAATCTGCTTCCTCACAGGAGGTGTGTGAATGTGTGGGGTAAAATTGAGGCAGTTGACCTGTTTTCATCCCTCTCTTCCACCTGGGATAGAAACATCTGTGAAGGTAGCCCTGTACAGCAAACATTTGGAGAGTCAGGCTTTGGGGTGCCTGGTGGACTAAGGAAGACCCTAAAATGTAGCTCTGACTGGCTTAGTGCTTATGCCAGTCCTCCTCCCTGAGCCTAGAGGCTGCCTAGAAGCCATGCTGTGTGCAAAGAGGACCTTGGCTTGCAGGGTTGAGACTCAAGGTACCCTCCTAGTGGCCTCCTGTTCTCTCTTGGAAGCTGCCACAGTTTGTTACAGACTGTACTACTGAGATTAGATTTCTAATGGTGAAGGTTATGTGTGTTAACATGGAAGTTTGAAACAGCATTCCCTGTAAGGGATGGGGGGCTTGTCAGAGGTTTTCATTTTAAATGACAGGATTATGCCTACACAATTGTACATTCTTTATGCACATTTTTAACAGAAGAATGAGGACGTTTCAGAGAAAAATGAAATCCTTTAATTAGAAAGCACTGAATAAGCAGAACAGGAAATGTAACTCCCTCCAGCTCTGCCTATGTCCTCGGAGGGCCCAAGAACAAGAATGAAGACTTCAGCTCTTGCAGGGAAAATGACCCTTCTGCCAGGCAGCTTGGAAAGAATGAGGCTATCAAATGGTAGAGTCAGGACAGATTCAAAGTCAGAGTGCCTCCAGAGTGTGGAGCAGCTTCCATGAGTATACCCATGGGTGGACAGCTAGTGTCTTCTCCAGGACTCCATCAGCTTCATGCCCAGGCTGGAGATGGTAATGAGGAAAGCCCAACTACCCAGAGGGAAATAGTCTGACCCTGGGCTGGTGGAAAGGGTAAAGTTAGAATTTCTCCAGACTCTCCAGACCTCATAGGGAGATAAAAGTCACTGCAGTGACTCACAGTCAGGGGTTCCTGTCTGAGATGACATTCTCACAGGGGACATGTGAGGGTTTTGAGTATCCTGGATACAGATTGTTTTGCTGACACCTCATAGATGCAGGTCAGATGTACCTCCTACCATCCTAGGTGTATTGGGTCTGTGGATAGAGGCCATTTGTACCATCCACTAGCTTAGATGTATAATGTCTCATGGGTAAAGGCTGGGTATTCCACCACTATCCCAGGAGCACGTTGACTCCTGGTTGGAAGTCAGGTGTATGATCTACAAGTTCAGTGTGTATAACGACTCATGGGTGGTGGCCAAGTGTACCACTTGCCATCCCAGGTGCATAATGTTTTATGGGTGGAGACCAGGTGTATCATGACCCTTCCCCATGCATAGTGTCTCACAGGTGGATGTCATCTCTGTAGAGAGCAGACCCCACTGTGGCAGGTCTTGCACTTAAGATAGTTTGATAGTTAAGATATTCTAGTCTAAAGCATCCCCCTCTCCCGACACTCATGCATATGTACACACACACACACACACACACACACACACACACACACACACACACAGAGAGTCTGGATGGCAGCCGTGCCCACAGAGTCTGGTGGCATCCTTCTGATACTACCTTTTGCTAGTATTTCTTTCAGAGAGAGCTAACTCTTTCAACCATATTTCAGATCACATCTTTTCATCTCTGTCACAGTTCATGCAGATAGGGGGCTTCCTAGCTAATCTATACCTCCCTTGCTGTTTCTGGTTACCCTGTTCCTGCCTGTGGTCTTTCTTCATGCTGTATGACACAACAGTGCTGCTCTTGCTGCTGCCTCTGCCCGGAGTGTTCTGTCCCACACGTGGCCAGCTTATTTCTTCAGCCCAGCTCATGGCAGAGCTCAATATGTGGCATCAGAGTCGACGACTCTGATGCCACATCGTAACACTCTCTGGTTCCCGTTTAAGTTCAGAGTATCAGCTCACCCCTGCCAGCACAGTGTCTATTTGCTTGATTGCTCTTGTCCATATTCTCTACCTGTTGGAGAAGCACAGTAGTGGTGACTATGGCAAACGCTGGCAAGCGTTGATCCTAAATACACATTTGTTAGCTAGCTCACCAAATCATAAATGAAGGGGGGTGGGGGGAAGTGGTCCTTATGACAACTTTATAAAGTAAGCCATATAAAAATGTGTTTATAAGCTGAATAATATTGGATAATAAAATTCTATCAATAAGTTTAAAAACATAAAGAAGTTGTGAGAATGTATATATGTCATGAGTCCTTGTCAGATGTGTGGTTAGCAGAAGGCAAATCACTCAGAATGGTAGCCTGATGAAATGGAAGGGAGATAGGTTTACATGGCTCAGATCCTCATTTTCTGGGGGAGCTGTACACATGGTGTAGGGTAGTGGGAAGACTCTGTGCTCGGAGAACAAGGAAGACATTAACGAGTTATCTGCTGGGATAGGACTTGGTAAGATGTCCTGAAGATATCCCCCAAATCTATTTATCCCTCTAGGGACAATCATAATCTTGTACACAGAAAATGTGCATAAACTGGTCAAAACAGTTCCATTCCTAGCAAAAAACAGATTACCGATGCATTTGGAAGCATGGTGTTAGAGTAACCTGCCCTCTAGTTCTCCTTGGACCTAATCCCACTTCCCCCCTCAGTTCCCTTCCTTCCATCTCCCTGTTTGTTTCTACATGGTTAAAATAGATAAATAGCAAGAACCTAATGGTGAATCAAAGAAATCTAATTGCATAGCATTTCTGCAGTCTGGTAATATAAATATAAAGTTTGGAAATATGCAAAACGGCGCTCCAAATTATTTATAGCCCAATATATATGCAGCAACAGTATAAAAACAGGTTCAGACGATAAATTCCAAATTCAGGAGGGTGGCTAGCACGGAGAAAGGAAGCATTAGTGATAGTTAGAGGGAGATTATGAGGCTTCAACTTTATTCTTGATACTGAAATATTTGAAAAGATTTGTTGATTTGATGTATGTGTGTGTGCATGTGCATGTACATGTATATAGAGACCAGAAGGTACAGTTGATATCTCTACCTTTGAGGTGGGATCTCTCTTTGATCCTGGGCTCATATTTCCTTGTCTAGGCTGGAAGCCACGGACTTCTGGTTTGCTATGTGGGTGCTGGGACCCGAACTCTGATCCTCAGGAGTACACAGCAGTTGCTCTTTACTGCTGAGATATCTCTCCAGTACCTATATAAATATTTTAAAAACATAAGTTATAGATGACAAGTGCTACTGCTGTAGGGATGGGGCTGGATACTTGGACATTCTGTAGTTTATTCTCTGTACTTTGCTGTACGTGTTTAATTTTTCATAATCACGTGACTGATGTTTTGCTGAGCTGAAGTAAGCTCTATGTAAACAAGGAATCAAATAGTTTTCATCACTGAGAGTTTTTGTTAGTCTTTGTGAGACAAGGCGTTGCCATATAATACAGGCTGGCATCTAACTTGCTGCCATGCTCCTGCCTCAGCCTCCTCCCCCACCAGTTCCTCACCCCTCAATGCTAGGGTTACAGGTGGGTGCTACCATGTTGCCTTTCCAATGGTTCTGATTGGTTCTTCCCTTCCTTCACTTTTGAATGCCAGACTGAGCTCATAGGTTGTGATAGCTTTTGATCTTATGCACATGTCCTTTCTTCACATATTTCCACATCGAGGCTAGCCTAATTACAATTTCAATCTCATATTCAATTCAAAGGCGTTTCTCCCCTCATGTTGTCTTGTGCCCTGTGTCCTGTTAGCAACTGGGTGGCTTTGTTTCAGGCCTCCTCTCACTTCTTTCTGGATAAGGGAGGACCAGCCAAAGCACTCAGGAGGATTTTGCTTATTGGCCCTGCTTCTGTGATGCTTTTGGCTAGTCAATGCTGGTGGCCCATCACTGAATACTGAGCAGGCACAGTATGTACAGCCTCTGACATCTCCTCTACTCCTTTGACTTTCTATCTCTTCTTAGTTTGGTCTGGTTGGGATGAGGGCTGAACTGCTTCTACTCCTTTAGTAATTTTATAACTCAAGGCCAGCACATTGCCTTCTGAAATGAGGTGAAAAGAAGAAAATTATGTTGAGCGAAGTCTGACTTTGTTGAGAGTGTGTGGTATGGGCATCTGTGGTGACAGAAACAGTCTGGGGGAGACCCCGAGGTCTCAGAAAAGAGCAGTGTCACCTTTAGTGGCCTCTGCTGAGAGGAGCAGGGAGGAAGCCAAGGTGCGTCTGAGAGCTTTTGGTCCTTGGCCACAAGACATTCGATCACGTCTGTTGAGTTTTCCTTCCAAGTTCATGTGATGTCTTCGGACGTTGTAGGTACTCAGGTAGATAGAGTACATGGTGCAACTTTGCCATTTTTAAAGTCAACATGGAGGAAGTAGCTATAGTCAAAGACTTGCATGAATAGTTATAGAAAGGGTAGATGCAGGATTCAGGACAAACACCTGCTTCTCTGCATGACAAGCACTCACTTCTGACTTAGTTATACTGGAGTTGTCAATTCCTATTTTCTTCAATTACTTCAGATCCATGCCTTACTGATGTCTGTTGGCTTCACAGGCTGTCTTCTTGCAGGAGAAAGTTGAGCATGTATCCCTGGGCCTGTCTGTCTCACCAGAGGATACTTCCAATTCCTAACTTCCCTGCTAGTAAAAGTTTTTCCAAGATGGGATGCTTTCCCTTAAGGTTGGGGAACCATAAGGATTACCCAACACAGTCCTGAAAGTTCTAGCCAGCTCAATAAGATAAGGAAATGATACAAAGGACATACATACCAGGAAAGGAGAATAATGCAGATAACATAGTTATCTTCAGAGGAAACTTCAAAGAATTTTCAAACAAAGCTCCCAGAGTTAATAAACTGAAGGATCTAAGAGCAATGTAGAAAAAAAAAACTAGCACATTTGCATGTGCAAATAAGCACATAGAATAAAAACTAAAGATACATTATTATAAATAAATCAAACTAATCAAAACTATTATGCATTTCAAATTATAATTCTAATCTTAGAAAGGTATCTGTCAAGGAAGTATATAAAATGAAATAATTGCATGCCTAACGAAATATGTACACAGTCTAAATACTGAAAAAGTTCAGAACAAATAAAATAAAGTATAAAGAGGCAGACCATGTTCATGGATAAGACTCAATAAAAAAAAACATTGGATTTTTGCTCATCAATAATAAGCAACCCCAAAAGAATGGAGATAATTATTTGTATAACAATCTAGGTTAAGGATAATTTAAGTTAGTTAAAAAGACCCAAGATAGGCCAGCCCAGTGGCACTGGTTCCTTCCAGTCTGTCTGGGCCAGTGCCCTAACCAGACCTTGGGCCCAAATTTTGCAGCCAGTCCCACAGCATCCAAAGGTGGCTCCCCTCCCGGGCACCCAGGATACGTCCAGGATTAGAGGATCGGCGGTGAGGAGGACACATTCTGTCCCAACACTGAGAGCAGCTGGGACCTGCTGGACTCAGGCACACAGGAACTCCACCAGCCCAGTGGCTCGGGTGGCTTCTGGTCTGTCTGGGCCAGCCAATGCCCTGAGCAGAACTTGGGTGCAAACTCCCACAGCCAGTACCACAACACCTAGAGGAAGCTCCACTCCCAGGTGCTCTAATAAGCCTAGGATCACAGGATCCCAGAATCACAGGATCCCAGAGACAGCTTGACTCTGAGGCGTTCTGACACAACCAGGATCACAGGAAGGACAGGCTCCAGTCAGATTTAGCAAGGGCAGGCAGCACTAGAGATAACCAGATGACAGGGGACAAGCATAAGAAAATAAACAACACAAACCAAGGTTACTTGGTATCATCAGAACCCAATTCTCCCCCCATAGCAAGTCCTGGACACATCATCACACTGGAAAACCAAGATTCAGATCTAAAATCACTTCTCATGATGATGATACAGGATTTTAAGAAAGACATAAATAACTTCCTCAAAGAAATACAGGACAACACAGGTAAACAGCTGAAAGCCCTTAAAGAGGAAACACAAAAATCCCTTAAAGAACTACAGGAAAACACAATCAAACAGGTGA
>JADRCD010190950.1:0-11870 GCA_019843815.1 Montemys delectorum | reverse complement strand
TTCTCTGAGATGAATGCTTTTCCAAATTATCACAGCCAATGAACCAGATTCTTACCCACACCTAATGTCTGTGCCACCCTCCAAGCAGAACCATTGTTCATTGAAACAGTTGGTGAATGACTTTATGGATAGACTATCTTAATACACACACCATTTCTTAAATGAATGTAACCTGTTCTCTGTGGCCTGAGAATAAAGTCACTCACTCAAGTCAAATAGTTTTGACCATAGCAGGAAGTCTGTACCCAAAAATCGTGCCTACAATTCATTTCTTGGTGCAGCAGAACTGTCAACTCTCAGGTTAGCTACGATGGAGGTAAAATCCTTCGGTGATTTGAGGGTCATTGAAGTACAGCCTTATTACAATGAAATCCAATGTCTAAAAATTGTTCTTATTTTAGGCTTGTACTACAGAGCCAAGATTTTAAGCTCTACTAAATATAAAACAAACAAACAAAAAGACTTTATATATTTATGTTGATTTAAGAAAATACTAATAGTGATATATTATTTTGAAATATACAGTTAATATGTTTGGATTTATTTGAAATTTATACTGAGAAAAACATGTATTTTCAGTATTGTTGTAGACAAGCATCTACATAACACTGTTAAATTGATTGTTTTATATCAATTTCTATAATACTCATTTTTATTGTTATAATATTTTATAAATTTTAAGAAATATGACAAAAAAGATATTGTAGGTATTAAAGAGGGGGTCTCTGGGAGGAGTTGGAGTACAAAAGGGAAACAAGGATGTGATTTAATTCTAGTTACTTAAAATATGCTTTTAAATGTTAACAAATTCAGACAAATTGAAATCATGTAACTTTTTTCATCATAATGCAATAAAAGTTAAAAAAAATAAATCTTGATTGGGGACTAAAAAAAAAAGTTGTCTCAGTGTAGTGACAATGATTTCTTATTTTCTAAATGGTGCAAAGAGCATGATTTTTTAATAACAAATTGGAATTCAGTATTACTTTTATCTGAATAAAGCCTATCACTGATACATATCTTTAAGAGTAGTATTAATCACTAATGTAAAGTTTGAAGTCTGAACTTTGGTACTAGAAAACACTGGTCCTACATTTTAGGTATGCAAGAGCTGACATTCAGGCTTCAGTCTCATTTTCTTTTTTCCAAACACAAAATTACTGATTTTACTGGATCAGCAGGATGCCTAACAACTCATAGACTAGACAAAACATAAGATAGTTCCCTCATGAAAGTATACTTCTTCAAACAATAAGGTGACCATATTGCTTGTATGGTCCATAGTCACACCACTACCCTTAATGAAAGATTAATGAAAGATTTTTAAGTTACCGGTTACTATAATTAAACAAACATAATTTCAAGTAAAACAAAGAAAGCAATCACTCATTTTAGTACACACAAGCAAGAAGGAAACAAGTCAAATTAGTGCCTTTCTACAGTATCATGGCAGAACTTTTATCAAGTTGGGACTTTCTTACTTAGAAAGACATAAAGAACTACTCCTTAGAGAAACATTCACCAGCAGCCTCAAATGGCCTTGGGCTGGAAGCAAATCTAGACACGACCTTTAGGACCTGGGGAACCATGCTATATATAGAAGCCATGCCACATAATTCTCACCAATGCAACAAGTTTTCCAAGTGTTGGAGCAACA
This sequence comes from Montemys delectorum, assembly GCA_019843815.1. Lineage (NCBI taxonomy): Eukaryota > Metazoa > Chordata > Mammalia > Rodentia > Muridae > Montemys > Montemys delectorum. The sequence continues at coordinate 10,213 of JADRCD010190950.1, read as the reverse complement.
AGTGGAACCAAAGATACATCATAGGCATTTGCTTTTCTAGAAAAAAAATTCTAAATTTGGAAATTAAAACGAGATGACAGAGTATTTTTTAAAAAATAGAAATACAAGATCCACTCCTCATACATAGATCATGTCATGGTACTATTAGTGTACTTGTATTAGGCTTTGTTCCAAAGCCACTTCAGATGACATAATTATTATATAGTACCTTGTAATATAAGTATAATTATGCCATTTTTATCCAAAGCATATCAGATTGAATTTTATCACCCACAAAATTCTCTGCAACTGTTATAAAAAAACATTTATTATGAAAAAACAATGGCTGGATTTTAGTTCATGTACAAACTATATTTTGTACAAATAATAACAGGGTTAATATCTGGAACGTCTGCTTTGCTATTAAAATATTACATATGTGACCCTTTTTCCCTTACATTAGCAAAAATGAAAATAAGGAGCAGATGGAGAATGACCCGGGAACTATGTCCATGTGCTTTCAAATGTTTCATGTAGCACGCTCCTACCATTAGCAAATAAAAACATAAATGAAGAAATTAATAAGAAGACCTGTAAAAATAGTCATTTGGTAACAAAAATTCTGAGGTCTGCAGAAAAGGAACTAATGGTCATAGTATCTTTAAAAGTATTTGTCATAAGCAGAACTTTGCTAATTGGTGAGGAAAGGCAGTAGTTTTCAGAGCAAAATGGTGCAATCATTAAGGTTTATGAGACACATGGAAACTCGTCAGTCCAAAGAGGCATTAGAATGCTTTGTTTAAAAATCCCATGAAAACTCATGTGTGAACAAACACATAGCAACTCTAACCCAGAGTTGCCCTTCCCTATAGCCAAGTCACCTGTGCCTGGGCCTCACCTGAAAAGCAGGCTAGGCCCTGAGGCTTCAGGTCCAGACTCACTGAAGCCATGAGAATTTCTTGACTGCCTGACAGTTTGTTTACTCGTTTGATTTTCACTTTAAGTCACAAACACAAAATTTTGGCAATAAAAAATGCCTTAGAGTAGGGCAGACCCTCCTCCTCAATCTGAATTCTGAACTACTTGGCTCTATTTAAATCAAGTGCTTTAAAAATGAGTCTTTTCAGAAATCACTTGAAGTCAAAAAAGAATATAAAATACTCATAAAAACTATTTTAAATTTTGCTTTGCAATTATCACAACTCTCGAAGACGGGTAAAGTACTCCATTTTGTAGCTGAACAAGACCTCAAAAAACACTTAAATGCCTAGACAGCATAACCAGCAGAAATTTAAACCCACATTCATTTTACTCAAAAGCTTGTGTTCCTTCCAACACAGAACTTTGTGTAATAAGAATTGCAGATTTTGAAATGAGGAATTCATATTGCAAACAAGGAGAAACATACATTCTTTACCTCATCAGTTATAAATGGATAAGGGAAGTGATGGAGTGCATAATCACTCTTACAGGAGAGTGAAGTACAGTTCCTGGCCGCCATGTGGAACATAACTTTTAACTCCGGTTTCAGGCGATCTGTATCCTCTTCTGGTCTCCAAGGGCATTGCACTTACATGTGCATAACACACACACACACACACACACACACACACACACAAATACACACATACCACACACACACACATACACACACACACACAAATACACACACACCACACACACACATACACACACAGACACAAATACACACACACCACACACACACACACACAGATGGAAAATTAAAAACCTAAAACACTTCTTAAAATTAAAAGAAATGAGGCTGTAAAGCTGATATTGACATCCCATTAACAATTAAAAGGAAACAGAAAAACTTTTAAGACCAGTAAGGCAAAGCCTGGTTTAAATAAAGATTTAACAGATTAGTTGAATACTGTTTAATAAAGATACAGCTAGGGACAGATGTGGAGCAGCACCTGTAACCCCAGCACTTAGGAGACAGAGGTAAGAGAAATTGAAATATAGTATAGGATCAGCTGTGGATATGAAGAGAGACTCAGTGTCAAGCAAAATGAAACTCAAAACAAAATACACACTCTAAAATCAACAAAAACAAATGGAACCAATGCACTTAAGTGAAACTATTAAGTCTAAAATTGCAAACCCCCAAAAAAGTTACTAAGTCTGAAACTGTCACAAATATATGCATTATACTATTTTTACAACAAAAAGTATTTGCAAAAAAGTAAAATATCTTTCATATATCTAACAGAAATAACTAATGCAAAGTCTAGCATTTAAATAAGCATCTAAGTTTTTTTCTCTACCTTTAATTATCTGGAATCCTGACAAAGGCAGACTTCAACACATATACTGCTGTAAGGTTAAACTACTGTAAACCCCACCAGCACCAACAAGCAACACTATAGAAACTATTTTTTAAAAATCCCTCACAGGCATGCCCACAGGCTAACTCAATCCAGACAATCCCTCACTGAGATTCTCTTTGGGAGTGATCCTGTGTGGCATCAAGTTGACAATTAAAACTATCCAGCATGATAAACAACAGTTACAGGAGAGAGCCCTCAGGTGGGTGACAAACTTCTCTTCCCACAGAGCCATGCAGGGCTCTAGGCTACTTGCACTGAGGCTCTGCATGTCCTGGTTCGTGTTCATCCTGCACAAAGCTTAAGGATGTGAAGGAAGGAACAGGGCCTATCAATCCTAATCACATCTCACTGTCTAGAACTCAGTCGCAAGGGAAACAAGCTCCATTCTCAGAAAGAGGGAAAGAACAACCTCTATGGACAGCTGGTAGCATCTTTACAAAGAGAATTCAAAAATGAACTGTAAAGGAAAGTCAAAGGGTGCGTGCAGGAAGGGAGCCTCGTATAGACACAAGCCACAGTATTCCACGAGAACAGGGGTAGGTCTAAACACTGTCTCCAAAACAGTGAGAGTGAGGCTGCTTAGATGTGGAGTTTTCCAAAATGTGCCAAAGTTCTACCAATCTTCAGCAAAGTGAAAAAATAAATGCAAGTTCATAATTTGGTAAAAATGCCTACGTATTACTCCTTTCTCTATTACTTTAACATGTGATGTTAGGACACTGTGAAATAAAATTTGTATGTCTTAATTTTATACTAAAAATATGTTCAAATATGTCATTTAAGGCTGTGACTAAAGTAATGCCCTTTCCTGACAACAAAACAACTCAGTCTTTATCCCGTGAGCAAGAAGGACTTAACTTTATCTTCAGTCTATCTACACATCAGAGGAAGCACATGAGTTACCTGAGGTGAGCAGGTAACCTACCAGCCAGTAGAAACTATCTATCCTCAAAATCTAAGTCCACAAGATGTCAGTCAGACTGTGTGTTTTCTGGAAACCATGTTTATGCCTACAGTGCTGCAGTCAGTTGCAGTCAAGAGTCTTCTTTTGTACAGCGGTCAGTGGTGATGTTAAAGACTCAACTAGTCAAAGTATAGAGACAGAAACACCCGGATACATGGGATATCTATAATGCCCTTTTCAAGGCTCAGGGAAAGCTGTCAAAGAAGAAGGATGAATTCAAGAGCCAAAGAAAAAGGGGAAAGCAGTCTAGAATAGCACCTGTGGTTACCCAGATAAGATCTGCTCAAGGTTGGTCTTAGCAATGCCCTCCGGTAGAATGGGGTGGGGCTAGTGTGGCTCTAAGCCCCCACAAGACTTGGCAGGTGATGTGGGACGAAGAGACATTTTCTTCACTGGGGTAGTCACTGGTAAGGCCCCCATATTCTTGTAAACAACCACCCCCCACAGTCCTCTAAATGTCCACAATGAGACCCACTGCATCACACGGACACTGAAGCTACGAAAGAGGACTAGCTGGAAGAAGAGGGCTGCTGAGAGGCGGGGGGACAAGAAAGAGTGAGGGGGTGAACATTATCTAAACACATTACATATGTTCATAAAGTGCCATAACTCAACCCATTATCATGATTAATTATGTTAATAAAACATTAAAATAAAAATTAGAAAGCATAGGCTCAACAACTAAAACATTTTTGATTGTATGACCATATAATGTGCAAGAAAAATACATTAAAACCCAAAAAGGAGTTGAAGAGCAGAGTAAATTAAACTGTGAAGACTCATAACTGGAATCTCAACACTGGGGAGGCTCAGGCAGAAGAACGGTGTGAGTTCAACCCAACCTGAGCTACAAACAAGATGAATGTCTGTCTTAAAAAAGAGAGAGAGAGAGAGAGAGAGAGAGAGAGAGAGAGAGAGAGAAGGAAAACAAGGGAAAAATAGTTAATTAGCAAGCTAAAACACGCTGTTAAAATAGCATGAGCATAAAACTCCTTTTTAGTAAAAATACTAAACTCAAAAAGTGGCATCTTGTGTGTGTGTGTGTGTGTGTGTGTGTGTGTGCGCGCGCGCTATGTTTCTAATTATCCATTATAGGTTAGAAGGTACTATTTAGTTACCACTACAAACAGCAATAAAAATGGAGAATGTTGGCTCCCAGAATTTGGGAGGTTAGGACAGGAAGACGGCCTCAAGTCTGAAGCCAACCTTGGCTACAGTGATGAGGCCCTCAGAGTGGGTAAAAAAGCCAGTAAAGAAATGAAATGATTTTTTTGCTAAGAAAATTCAAGTGTTATTCAACAATAAATATAAGAAATCTGAGAGTATTCATTGAATACTAAAGAATATGAACATTTATAAGTATTACCGACTATTGGCAATATGAGCTGATTAAAAATAAAAGGCTAATTTGTACCCTCTAATAAAACCATGGCTCCTTAAAAAGTCAACTCTCCCATCTTTCCCACACACACTAAGGCCTGGGAACAGAGGCACTGCACAGCACACCTTAAAAGTACAAAACCCACAGCCTGGAAAAATACAGTGCTAATTCCACTTACTGCAGACTTAGTGAATGGCTGCTAACGTTCCTGTAACTGTTAGTCATGCATCTCTCCAGCCAGTATAAAATCAGGAGGCTATGGAGCCAACAACTGTGCATGGAAAACATCTGCTGGTGACTTCTGAGGTTAGTGGCTTCCAATGGTAGTGCATATCTCTTATCATATCTTATCTTGCCATTGCAAACAGTTCAAGTCCTTGTTGGCGAATGTTGAATGGACCGACTATCTAAATCCACCACCGCTATCAGTCTGTTAATGTTTAGATAATTAGTCAGGTTTTGAAAAGACTTTGCTTAAGTCAGAGTTGGTTTGTTTTGTTTTATTTTTAACTTAAACACATATCATTGCTATAGTAAAATATCTAAAAAGTTATTTTCACAAAGAGAATTTCAGATCACTTAGTTTACCCTGCACATTTGAGAAAATCAAATGGTATTTGATAAATAGTTCAAGTTTTAAAGTGAAGTTACTTTTTAAAATGTCTGGCAAATAAATGTCCTGTTCTTTCTCACAGAAGTGTACACAAACACAGTGTCCACGGTGACCACAGTCCCTGTTATGCTCTCACACGTGTGTGCATGGGGATACTCTGATCACACCAATCTTAGTCATAGTAAAATTTCGCAGCTTAGATTTACAGGATATATAGCTAAACTTTAGCTCTAGACAAGGAACTAGACCTGCCTTAGAAATTTTATTCTGAACAACACATTTCTTAACAATAGCCATATTCTTCCCACACTATTATCTTAAAATTACAGTAAATCTGTTAATCCCAAAGTCAGCTGTTACTTAATAGTGAGAAGATGCTAAAAATGTGAAGTGAGTATCTCCAAACTAGGACATGTGCCCTCAAATGAGAACGAGTTTGGAAAGGCTGCTGTCATATGCCATATGTCATATGCTGTCTATACTTAGAATATTTCTAGAACCCCTCTTTGGGAAATCCCTGTAGGAGGTTTAACACATTCAATTGATTGATAAATGCTAACAAATCTCTCAACTTAGAAAGTAGATTTGACTTTTGAAGCACTTAAAAATTCACATGAGGCATGCAATGAAAGATGTGATGACTCATCAAGCAATGTGATCTATACTTGGACAAAAATGAGATGTAAACACAAGGCAATGAGACTAATTTTCCTGGGATAAGATCTTGGAAAAGTAAGGAACTGCCCTGAAGGATATTTCTCATTGGGATATCAGATGACTCTATCCTACAAGTAAACAGCCAACACAAACCTATCTCTCATCTTACATCCAGTAAACAAATATCTTAAGAAGGAAAAACATTGCCCTAATTTACTGTAATATTTAGTGGCAATTTGAGAATTTAAATTTAGGTCTCTTAATCCTAGTTCAATATTCAATAGTCTTTCTTATATGCTTTATTGCCTATATAAAGAAGAAAAAAATGTCTTGTTGTGTTCCTGGTTCAAATTATAAGCAGTTTGCTTCACCATATGCAACTACCATGACACACTACTATCTCCAAAGGCCCAAATAAGTGGGCGTGCCCAGTCCTGACCCTGAAGCTTCAGAACTGTGAACCAAAATAAGCTTCTATATACATGGTCCATCTCCATCTTCATTGTAGTAAAGGAAATCTTCCTTTTTGATATACATATCCAGAATCACCCAAGAAGAAAACTTCCAGGTAAACCCCTGAGGGATTATCATGATTAGGTTAACTGTATGTCTAGATTATCTACATTAGATTAGCCTCTGAGTATTACTGTAAGAGACTGAGAAAACCAGCCGCAAAGGTGAGGAATACCAGTCCCTGAACCCAAGACATACATGGGTCCTATCGTAGAGGCTGGAAAGATGGTTCCATACTTTAAACCACATACTGGGAACCCTCAGTTTGGTTCCCAGAACCACATAGGCAGCTCATGACCTCCTGTAACCATGACTCTAAGGGATTCAACACCCTCTTCTAGCCTTCTAGGGAACATGCACACACACACGGGCAAGGAGGATGGTACAGAGACAGAGATACAGAGATAGAAAGAGCGTTGAGCACAGGCATCCATGGCTCTTTGTCCTGACTGTGGACACAGAGAAACCCACTGCTCCAAGGTCCTGCTGCCTTGACTTCTCTTCCATGGTAGACTGTACATATTCTGAATCTGTGAGCCACCCTTCCTTAAGTTGCTTTTGTTAGATATTTGGCCACAGCACAGGAAAAGTTGGACATGTTTCCTTACTTCATTTACTCCTCTCAACAACCCAGTTTGACAGACATATGACATTTTTAAAATAAAGAAACTGGGGTTCAGTCAGCTCGTATATCTTAACAAAGTCACAAAATGTGACAGGTTGTATTTTCCAAAGATAGCTACAAGATATCTCCTATGTTCTTTTTCTTAACAAAGGTTTTACCTGATAGTTAAGATTGCTAGAAAAACTGCAATGCTCAGAACAGAAACCTCATATACCATATACCCACATTCCCCTAATATAGCATCTTAACATTAGACTCATATATGTGATGACTATTATTATGAACCAATAGTAATACATCTGTATTAATTAGAATGCGTACATTGTTTACATTGCCTTAATTTTTATCCAATGTTGTACTTCTGTGCCAGAGACCATCAGGACACCAGAGTTCACTTTGTTATGTCTCCTAGGTTGGCTATTCTTGTTGCTAATGGCTTGCAAAGCAAAATGCTGAGATTTTAACCTAGATAGGGTACATTTTAGCCACATTCCTAAAATAATGGATGTCTTTACAGTGAAAAAAATGTAAAAAAAAAAAAAAAGGTCTCTGTGTTGGTCAATGCAGTGAGCCTGGCACGGCAGACACACCACACTGTGGACACTGTCCGTATGGCGATGTTTTCTCCAGTGGCAGTCTTACTCTGCAGCGTGTTCTGTATGTGAATGAGCTGCAATGGTGTATTAGCCCGTATGATTCTAAGCCATGTGACTTTTAATCATGAGTACAAATTGCCCCTGATGACAGGGCTAAGCAAACTATGTTAACTTATCTTTAAATTGCTATATGCCCTTCCTGAAATGTTATGGAGTATTGCTTTCATTGAATGGAAGGAGTGCTTGTTAACTGTTAATAGATTCATTACACACATTATTTAGGGTTAACTTGTGGCCACTACTAATTATAACAGGCTTGGGGAAAAAAATCTAACCTACACCAATTAAAATTCTATTTATAAAGGAAAAATCAAAACCACAGAAATAGTGCTGTTTAGTAACTGCCAAATGCAATCCCTATTTATATGTTGGTCTTACTGCAACACTGTAATTACAAAAAAAAAAAAGTCAATTTCTAAGTATTTCAAGATGAAATGGTCTTTGAAGAATTTTTAAGGCTTGTAATTATTTTCCCAAAAAGGTAAATCATCCTTTAATTTATTCAAATACTAATTCCAGAAGTTAACACAAATTGAATGCTCAGTTTTTTTCTTAAATAGAAGATGTCTCTAAAATTCAGAGGAGGCCAATGCTAACTTCCTCCAGCTCTATATGGACAATGCAAACCCTACAGAATGGGGTGCTAAGATTCTTCATGTAAGTCAGGGTATCAAGGTATCCATCCAAACTGACTGCCAGACAAAGGCTACGGGGACCACACAGCCTCTGCTTCCTTACTCCCACTTCCTCTCCAGTCAGCCACAATCAGCCATCACGTCAAATCTACCTTGACTTGTAGTTCATGATGCTGCATCCAACAGGCACCTCTCTCTCATTTTAATCAACCTCTTAGGATCATTCTGTACACACTGCTCAGCTTTTGTGACACCACTACCTCAGTGGTTCTACCAGCTAGAGAGGCTCTTCCTCTACCAGAAGGCCTCTAAACTCTGAGGTATTCTATTCCTGAGACACTGGCTGTTTTCTCTCCACCTCATTCTGTTCTTTCTCCATGGTAAGTAACTTCATGGTGATCTTCCACTACAGATCTCTCTCCTCTGAGTGCCACACTTGATTACTGGACACTCAGACAGTAAGCAATGAGTGTCTAATAGTTCTGTCCCACCCACCTATCACCCTTCTCTTACATGTTCCACTGCTCACAGTCTTTCTCTATCTCAATAAACAGAATAGCACCTACACAAATGCTCACAAGTCAAGTTTATTCTTCCCTTTCCCTTATTCTCTAGATTCACTAAAGTCAGCATGGCCCTGGTAGTTTTATCTCCAATCCAGTCTATCATTTCTTTATTGCCATCACTATGTCAAAACACTCATCTCTTTCTCCTGCCACTGCCGACATCCTTTCTTTCATTCTTGGACAAATGGCTATGTCCAGTCCTTTCATCATACTGTAGACAACTGCAAATCTGACTGCACCATTTAGCAGTTCTAAGGGTTTCATTGGTTTTCCCTTTAGTTCTTATGGTTGTGAGACTGTCAATCAATTTAAATGCAGAGTGTACAAACTCAATAGGACTTTATGTAGTCTTGGGAATTACAATCCAGGAGACTCAGACTCAGAAACCTCCAAATACGTTAAACAAGGGTAGAAAGAAAGTAAAAGCTTTTGTATAGAGATGAAAAAATAGAAGGGCTACATGGCCAGCAGAGGACAAAAACCAGGAAGTGTTCACAAAACAATAAGTATTTATTATCATTTGCATGCCTCTGTACAAGTAACTCTGGTTAGACCCATGTTCAGATACTTGCAGTCAAAGAATCAAAATGATCAGAATTCCCAGTTTAGGTACCAGCTGCAGACCTGCATTAGCCCTACTTCCCAGTGACATCTGACCTCTATATTGAGAAGATTTAATGTTGCTTTCATGGTGATTTTCCTTTTATTTTATAAAGACTTTCAACACTACTCTCTGTTCCTTATGTCCCTAGCACCATACCCAGCACACATGGAAAGCTTAGTTTCTACTTGCTGAAAGGCTTAGTTTTAAAAGGAGGGTTGGGGAAGGCAGCCAGGTAAGTTGCTACAGATACTTTAGGGAAAAAGTATTTTTTTACATTAAAAAAAAATGTGGTTCAGTGGATCAAAATATCATTCAATTAGTAGTGCCTTTAATACTTCTGGATTTATATACTTTCTAAGCAAAAGCAGCATTACAACAAATATAGAAGTGTAACAGAAAAGTACTGTTACTTTACATCCAGAGTACTTTCTCTAGCTGCCAATGTGCCTTCATGTTTTGCCTCAATTGATATTGATACAGAAAGCAAGTACAGATATGGCCACTATGGCTCAAAGAGGAAAATTACCCCGACAAATTTCTAGTAGGATAATTGAGATTAGAATCTACCTCGAGACTTCCCCAGTCGGCCCTTTCTTACCTCTCCCTCCATTTCTCCCCTTCCTGCACCCCAGTGTGCGTGTGTGTGTGTGTGTGTGTGTGTGTGTGTGT
>JADRCD010190945.1:0-12515 GCA_019843815.1 Montemys delectorum | reverse complement strand
GTCAGCTGCTGGGAAGCAGCCCCATAGCCCCACACCTGGGGTTAAAATGAAAACATATTCTAATAGCTCTGTGTTTTTTAAAGAAACTGAAATTCCAAAGTTATCACTACACACCCTGCCTAACCCTTCATGTCAGTCTTCTGCCTCTAGAGCTCAGAGGCATGGGAGAAAAGCCATTTTCCTTAAGCTATCAAATTTATAATAAACAGTAGTACAGCCTAAGGAAACTAATGCACTATGTAAAGACACCAAGTCATATTTGACAAGCACTGCAAAATAAGTGAAGCAACCTTTATTTCTCTTGAAATAAACAATAAAATAAGAGTGCACATGGGTAAAAGTGTATATGCAAATGTACATATGTATTCTAGGGCAGAGGGTCCAACACAGAGGCTGCTTTGAGTCCTAAGGAGTGTCACATGGGGCTTTTACAAATGTATTTATGTCTAGATGTCTGCATTGTCCATAAAAGGAAGGAAGACTGTAGAAAACACTGAGTCCTGGGCCCCCAAATTCCCACCTTCTGCCAGTCTCTTTAATACTTACTGATGCCTTTCTCTTTGGGAGCAAGCTTCTCTAGGTCTTTCAGCTGGAATACATCTCTCTGGTTAAAAGAGTTTAAGAAGATGAGAAATACATAATTATTTTCTACTAATTATTTATATTTACTATAGCTGTGTTCATAAAACATAACATCAAAAAGCTACGTCTACAAGTGAATAATGTACTAGAAATGAGCATTTTAGAATTAGAAGAAACTATCACATTCAACACCATCCATTGAACTTAAGGTAGACATACTTCTACATGAGCACAGTTGCCTACTCATGACTGCAACAACAGCAGCACATCTTCTCATGGAAGCAGGAACTAGCTCTGGTGGGTAATCTGTGCCATCAGATAATGTGCTGCTCTGACTCTCTGATGGTCAGAAAACCAAAAACCAAGAGGCTGGAGAGATGACTCTGTGGTTAAAAGCACTCGCTGCTCTTACAAAGGACCCGAATTTGGTTCCCAATAACCATATGGTGGTTCAGGGCATCTGGTGTGTTCTGGCATCTGTGACACACACGTGGTACACATACATACATGCAGGCTAACACTCATACACGTAAAAATTTTAAAATAACAAATCTAAAAAAAAAAAAACAAAATAAATAAAAAATAAAAACAAAAAAATAGTAAGCTCAGTGATGAGAGGATTGCCTGGGCCCCAAATTTTAAAGTCAGTCTGAGCAATATAACAAGGCCATATTTCAAAAAGAAAGGAAGGGGGAAGAGGAAACAAGGGAGGGAACGAGAGCCAAAGAAAAAAGAAAGAGGGGAAGGTGCTTTATTTGGTATGTATCATGCTCCACAGACTCAGCAGTAATAACTAAAAGCTAGACTACTGTCCAAGTTGGTTCTCATTTAAGGTTTTATGAAGCAGTTAACTGTACATGATAGAAAAGCTGTCAAGCTCTTGCTGTGTCCACTTACTGACCCATACACTGATACACTTAATATACACAGGGCGAAGTACATCTATGGAGTATTTAATCTAGTGGCCAGGGGACACTCTTGCTGACTGACCACTGCAGTGTGGAAAAACATTTGCTCAGGGAAAGTGAAATAGTCTGGGAAGACTAACATATTTAATAATTAGAAAGAAGCCCTGAGACTAGGATGGGATAGGGATGCACTGCTTTCTAAAGAAATTGAAAAAGCAAGTTCAAGAGAACAAAAACTAAACCTTAATAAAGGTCAAGACCACTGCTCACTTAAATAGGCATGTTAAGAAACTGAGAAGACAGATAACAACCTAAAGAAAACATTTACAAACTATCTACTAACAAAGCAGCCTGGAATCTAGAAATACACAAAGGGTCTCCAAAACAAAAGGAATAGAAAGTGGATGACAATGAGGGCTGCAACTGTGGGCTCCTCATGAGCTGTCTTTACTACAGATGGTTTTGAAAACATTCCCAAGACATTATTGGTGAACCATTCATGATTAGAAGCAGCAGGGTACAGTGCTTAGCCAGCATCCATGATTAGACAGTATAACACATGGTGCTAACCAGCATCCATGATTAGAGATAGCACAGAACATGGTGCTTAGCCAGCATTCCATGATTAGAGGCAGCATGGTACATGTACTTGATTAGAAGCAGTAAGGTACACGGTGCCTAGCCAGCATTTGTGATCAGAGGCAGCATGGTACAAGGTGCTTAAGCAGTAAGTTTTCTAATTAATTTGAAAGGTATTACACTTTCATCATCATGATTGAGAAAACAGACTATAAACATAACCCTACCATTAACATGTATAATCATATGGAAATATTTGTTTAGAGTTGGCACTTTCTACTTAATAGCACATAGTGAGCATTTAGTCATGACACTGTTGTGGAAGGGCCACATCTAATGCCAAATCTGTTACTAACAGTGTAGAAACCATATTTGAGTTTGTTGGAATTTTACTTAGCAAGAATGGAACTAGAATCCAAATTCCAGAAAGTGAATTCCAGAATCCATGCTACCTTGGACCATAATATTGATTTGTTCTGAATCTTGAGGAGCTGACATGTAATAATTACCAACATTTGGCATCAGTGGATCCCAGATATACTGTGTTCCATTCGCAGAAAACAGACACAATGTTTTCTATTATGTTTCCAAAGTTCGCTATTAACACTTTTCTTTTTCTTTTTCTTTTTTTTTGGAAGGGAGGGGGGTTTCCAGACAGGGTTTCTCTGTGTAGCTCCGGCTGTCCTGGAACTCACTCTGTAGACTGGTCTGGCCTCAAACTCAGAAATCCACCTGCCTCTGCCTCCCAAGTGTGCCACCACCGCCCGGCTAATTCTTTTCAATTCCATCCCCCAAACTGACGGATTCAATAAGTAAGCAGCGACATATTATATCATAATGTGAAGACAAAATAGGAGACATGAACTGAATGAAACCAACTGATAGAAGTAATAACCCTGCAGAAAAACTCAGTGCTGACTATCATTCAGTGTGTAGTCTTCCGTGTTAGTCAGTACTGTCAAAATGCTACTGAACGGTAAAAGTGAACATTGTAGATCAGAAATGGCAACTTCGATATTTAAGAAAATTAACACTGAAAGGATAAAATCTCTTCCCTGACTACTTTTCTTGGGTTTCTACTGCCTGGAAGAAATTAAATCTGTTTTTGCTCTAAGGCTACAGGAAAAAAATTTCAACTCAGCCAAAGAAAAACCTAAAACAAGCTTTATCTGCAGAACATCAGTTTACACTGGCTCTGCGGCCATAAAGGTGAGACCTGGGCTTTCTAAAGTCCTGGGAACCCTTAACTGCTTTACTGAGAATCTGCACTAGTAAATGAAAAGGAATTTTGGCGATGTAATATTTTATTTTGTCATTTCCCCCCATCTACACAGGATGAAAACAGCCAGAGGACCAACGTTCCCCCTGAGCCACAAGGACAGTTTGGGGAGATGGGGGCGGGGTCCAAGGCCTGCTTGCACTTTTTTCTTTGTGAAGGAAAGGCCCATGTCTAGGAACATGTAAAGAAAGTAGGACCCAGAGTCTGGGCTTGAACTCTGACTCTCACTTAGAGAAGCTGAAACTATTTCCTCTTAGTGACTGGCAGACATCTGGAATAAATTAGAGAGTCCTGGGTATCATCATAAACGTTGAGCTGTAGACAGACTGGTAAACACAAAGAAGCAAGTATTTGTGCTCCCTATAAAACCAGGGGACCCTCCTTGTTTAAACCCGGCTAGTGTCCACTCTTGTTCTCTGAATCCTGGGTAGGCTGTTCAGACACACTGTCTCCAGAGTGCTCAGCTGTAAAGCAAAGCTGACAACCTTACAGGACCGGGCACTGGTGAATTCAGAAAACCTACACTACACACCTGGGCCAGGTCTGCACCCAGGCAGCACTCAGTGAACTACTGCAACTATTTCAGACAGAAAGAGGCCACCATCAATACATGACTCAGGAAGCGAGTTCTGCGATCAGTCTATAGGACAGTCTGGATGACACACTATGAATGAGAGATACAGCCCTTTCCTATTCCTCAGCTCAGGAAAGCCACAAATGTTTACAGAATTTTATGTGTCCCCGCCCCCCTCAACCCCCAAAAACCAAGTCAGTGTGGTCTCTAACAAAAAAAAGATCTACACAACAGAAAAATGCACAACATACTGTGAAGATGTATTTAATGTGAAAGTCACACAAAATACTAACAACATTAGGAAAAATAACTTACTGTCTCAAAAAATATCTCCATCATCCGGGTTCTCTTCTCCTCCCCACTCAGTCCTCTTTTCTTTGACTAAAGCATAAAACAGCAAAAACAAAAAGTAGCAGTTAAAAAAAAAACAGTATTTCACAACAATTTGGCATTGAACATTATCTTAAAATGTATTTGATTTTGTCTAATACCAACAGGCTTGCCACTCTCAAGCCTGACCCTAAAACTCACTTTAATGATTATATTCCAACTCTTGAAGTAGGGGCTGCCAATTTTCTATACAAACAGTGATATTGAGAAAACATTTTGTGGAAATGTATTTTTATTTTATTTTTTGGTTTTTCAAGACAAGGTTTCTCTGTGTAGCCCTGGTTGTCCTGGTACTCCTCTGTAGACCAGGCTGGCCTCGAACTCAGAGTCATCACCATGCCCTTTGTAAAAACTTAGTATCTATAAAATGAATCAATGACAAGCCACTGCATTAACTTTCAGAAGGTTTGCCTTTTGAAAGAAAATAGTCACTCATAACTAATTAATAGCTACGAGCACAAATTATTGCATAAATACCCAAGACAGCGTTAATTAATCCCAGCTGGGAAGGGAGACGTGTTAATCTAGAAGGCTAGAGATGAAAAGGATTTGGTCAGGCTGGGAAGTGGGGAGGGGTGCCCTGTGCAGATCCCATGCACAAGCACAGCGTTGCAGATGTCCAAGACAAGCATTAAGATGGTTACTGGATGGATTGTGCAGAGGGAGCAAATGGCAAGTACTTTTCAAAAATTCATCTTAGGTCAAATTACCAAAGGCTAACTGGGAAGAGAGTGGATCTTACCATGACAACCAAAAGGTGATGAGAAATTTCTAAAGCTCAGGAGGGATAAGATTAGAGACAAATTCAAGTGTACGAATGGTAGCAGCAGGTGCTGGAGAGATGGCTCAGAGGTTAAAGACCACTGACTGTGCCTTGGACAGGGTTCGTTTCCCAGTACCTGCATGCTGGCTCTGTCTGTTACTTCAGTCCCAGGACATTTGTCCCCCTCTTCTGGCTGTCCTGGGCACTAGGCATACACATGGTGTACAAACATACATTCAGGCAAAACATCCATATACATAAAAACTTTTAAATAACTTAATTAAAAAGAAACAAATAGTGACAGGAATGTGTAGGCTCAAGAAAGAAAAAAACCTATCAAGATAGAAAATGAGAGCCTGTAATACTTGTAAATCATTATCAAATTTGAAAATAAGATAAGCAATATGTTACAGAATAATTTTACTATTATATATATATATATATCATATCAACTTACATTCAAATTAAAAAGAGGAGCCAAGTTTTTTAAGGCAAAAATTCCAATGAAAATAAAAGCAATATGAGAAACAGCATTTGGGATTCCACACTAACATTTATTTATTAATTGTTTATTGGGGGAGTGCTATGGAACATATGAAAAGGGTAGAGGAAAACCTTTCAAAGTTGGTTTTCTCCTTCCTCTATGTGGGTTCCAAGGCTTGAACTCAGACAGCCAGGCTTAACACGAAGCATTGTTACAGGAAGAGCCATCTCACCAGCCCCAATATTGAAGTGTTCTGAATCCTTCACAAAAAACGGCATAGGATAATGTTGTGTGACACTGTGTCCTTGTGAAACAGGAATAAGTGTCAATTCCTAGCAGACAGATAACTGATGACAGATCAAAGTACATATACCATCAAAGTTCAACCTGGTGAACTCATGAATTTTGTTGGGTTACTTACTAGATATACTGGCTGGTTTTGTGTCAACTTGACACAAGCTGGAGTTATCACAGAGAAAGGAGCTTCAGTTGGCGCAATGCTGTAAGGCATTTTCTCAGTTAGTGATCAAGGGGGGAGGGCCCCTTGTGGGTGGTGCCATCCCTGGGCAGGTAGTCTTGGGCTCTAAAAGAAATCAAGCTGAGCAAGCCAGTAAGGAACATCCCTCCATGGCCTCTGCATCAGCTCCTGCTTCCTGACCTGCTTGAGTTCCAGTCCTGGCTTCCTCTGGTGATGAACAGCAATGTGGAAGTAAACTGAATAAACCCTTTCCTCCCCAACTTGCTTTTTGGTCATGATGTTTGTGCAGGAATAGAAACCCTGACTAAGACACTGGATTATGGGAAAAGACTTACAGGAGCGGAAATGACGAAGACAGCTGCATTACCAGACCCTACCCTAGCATACATGACAGCTTAAAAGGCTGCAAATCTGGAGCACAATGTACACCTTGCAGTACCTCAACAAACTGCCCAGTGTCCTCCCAGAAGCCCAGTCAGTGTGAGCCTCTTCAGGCTGCTCCACTGGTCTTGCTCTTTCAAGCTCATCTGAGAGTGACTCTCAGTCATCTTTACTGCTTCTGTACTCTGTAGGAGTGTCGTGCCTCAGTCAGTTTCAGGGACTTCTTAAACCCTTTTGAGTTGTTTACTTCCTGCCTTAGTTCAATGAACTTTCCCTTAGGATTGAGTGTTCCATGGCTCCTTAGAGCAGAGGTTCTCAGCCTGTGGTCAAAGAACCCTTTCCCAGGGGTGGCCTACAACCATCAGAAAGCACATGTTTACATCATGACTTATAACAATAGCAAAATTACATTTATGAAGTAGCTATTAAAATCATTTGTGGTTAGGGTCACCAAACATAAGGAACTATATTAAAGGGTTGCGGCATTGATTGGCAAGGCTGAAAGCTAGTGCCTCAGACCATCCTGTTGCTTTGTCTTGGGTAAATCTCTCTCCCATACTCCTCGGTTTCATGTCCCTTTTCATATCCTATATCTTAACGAGTTTCTCCAAGATACAAAGTTTTAATCTTGGAGGAAACTGCTACTCAACAAATCATAACAAAATAAACTGTTTATTAAGATGTAAGATATAAGAAGATAAAGACTGATTCTGTCCAACCAAAAACTCTGTAAGAAAGCATCAGTCTCCAACACTTAAGAGAAGGATCTTGGAATAGCACTCTGTATTTCTTCTGGAAATACACTAGAAGCTAACTCATCCCACAGCAATGAGATGATGCGGTGTTTCTTGATGAGTGTGTGCATAAAAAACAGCCTCTAAGTTCACATCTCCCACTTTCCCCTATCCGCCCTCTTGAACACAGCAGTCCCCCAGAGATCCACTACTCATTACTCGGCCCTTCCTCTCCTCAAATCTCTTCTTTGATCTTATCTACTTTAGTTTTAATTAACATTTGCGATGAGACCACAGATCTTTATACCTGGCCCTAAATATGCTCCTGAACTTCCATCTCATATCTACCTGCCTGCTGGATGGACTTCAAACTCAACTGGTCCAAACTGAATCCTTTCTCTCCTACACACACTCCAAACCTATTATTCTACATCTCAAGTTCAGATACAGTCTTCACCTATCCAAAGACCTGGCAGCCATCCTAGGTGCCTTCATCTCTTTAACAATTACTAAGTTCTGTCAACACTGGTTCTTAACTATTCTCTAACATGTCTGCCTGGCCCACTCTGTTACCTCTGTCTGGGTTCAAGCCCTCATTCGCTATCTCCTGCAACTGTCCTCAGCTGCCTAAACATATTTTTGTCTCATCCTCTAACAGAAGCTGACTGTCAGCACAGCTCCTTAAAACCATTGATGGCTCCAATCCTCATGTCAAGCACCCTAATAGGATGTAGAGGGGCCTCTATCACCTGACCCCAACCTACTATTTAAAGTAGCTCCCACCCCCAAATTTACCATAACAAGGTGAAAAACTATGTAATTTGGGTTGTAATGATGATAAAATGATTCCTCTACCTAAAAAAAAAAAAAAAAAAAAAAAAAAAAAATCTCTGCACTCAATACACCAAAAGTTCTCCTGAAGCGTAATTAGAGCATTCTCTCCGTCATCCCTCTGCCAAGCTCACAGGCTAAGCCTGTGTTCCCAGGACACATTTGCATTGTATCATTTACTGCACTGAAATTTCTCTCAGCAGACAGAGAAATTTCAGAATACCCACAGTCCTTTGCCTTCTCAGGGCTTAGCAAGCTGGCTAAGTTGGACAGAGCAGATGTACAGGCGAGCTCTGACCTTCAGGACCACAAGCAGTAAAACTGCCAACTCTAAGCTGCTCGAGCTTCAAAGCCCACCCCTCCTAAACAGACAGCACAGGGTGAGTTAAATAGCAGAAAAACCCACAGCCATCATCTTGCTTGCTGAGAGAAAGCAATGTGCTCTCTCCAAGAGGGTACTCAGGCTGCGGGAAGCTATGCAGAACTGTGTCTAAACCTCAGGTTCAGAGCTAGAATCCATAGGGTTTTATAACCCTTCCCAACGGCTCTCTTGCAGTATCTGAGCCAATCATAAAGATCATACCCAACAAGAGACTCTTCAGCCAAGCTTTCCTCACCAGTGCATAGCAAGCTACCATATATACACTCAGCTAAGAATTTTAAAAAGGCTCCTACACAGGTCACTCTGTATAAACTGCACTGCAGTGCTGGTGATGGGCCTAGGTGTGTGCATTAAAAAGTAACCTCCGTTGCTTTAATTTGCTTTTCTCACTAGATTTCTAAGGATATCAGGGGTTCTGTGAGAGAAAATAGAAATCTCTTTAGGGTATAGTGCCTTTGCATGGCTTCAGGGACTTGGACCTGACTGGAGCACTGAGGGAATGAAGGAAAACTAAAGCAGGAAGCTGGGATTGGGTGGTCTGGACTATTGGATGGAGAAACTGCAGACTGCAGCTCAGCACGTTCTTTACAGAATTGAACAGAGTGGCAGGTGACTGCATACAGTGGGGTATTACACATAGATAAACACGGAAGCAGGGTTATTATATATGTCTGAACACGGAGGTAGATTTAACTAATCTTGGTAACCAAAGAGCAGTCTCTCTAGGGGAGTGGTCTTCAGACCATAAACACTTGGAAGGGAGCAAAGCTGCAGTGAACATTCTCCATGCAGACTGTCAAAACTCACTCCTCTCCTGGGGGAAACATTGCCATTTCTCTAAGCCTGAGGCTGGGGGGGGGGGTTTATCTGGTGAGGCCACGCATGTCAACAACACATGTTCACTGGGGACTTCACTCATTCAAGGCTTGCTTAGTTCCCTACATTAGGACTTAATCATGTAGCTAAATCAGGAGAAAACAGAGCCTAAATCTGGGGGGCAACTCCTAATATTTTGGTATTATAAACAATTTCTAGAAAGTCCTTTACAATTCCCCAGAGGCAAGGAGAATCTAATGTCCTGGGGAGCACAGTTTAGGAACGCTCTTAATGCAACAGATATAAACATTATATAAATGCAGCTGAAGTGTATCAGACATTTGCATCGCCTTCAGGATGATTTATCCCTGTGTCTTTTAGGAGTTCTTACTAATCACAGTTGGGAACTTCCAAGGTCAGATCTAAAATAACTAACGCAGAAAGGGCATCATACTGACATTAGAGACTTCAACAAGAAAGAAAAATAACAAGGACTCGGTCCTTAAAACTGGGGAGGGGTTTCTCCTTGTGGTAAAGCGGGGATGCCCTCAGATTACGAAGGAGACTCAAAGCCACCTGAGGATTAGGACACTTGCTATTTGACTGGAGTATTTTAAGCTACTTTTTAGAGTCCTGAATCTAAAGAGTCTTCTCCAATACATAGTTACAGAATTCCTAATATCAGCCCTGTTGATCATTTGTAATAACTTGTTGTGTTTTGTTTTGTTTTGGTTTTTGGAGACAGGGTTTCTCTGTGTAGCCCTGGCTGTCCTGGAACTCACTCTGTAGACCAGGCTGTTCTCCAACTCAGAAATCCGCCTGCCTCTGCCTTCCAAGTGCTGGGATTAAAGGCGTGCGCCACCACTGCCCCACTGTAATAACGTTTTGAAAAGTTAAAAAGATGTTCCCCTTAAAGTTAATTTTCTCCAATTTCAAACTGTAGGCCTATGCTTGTAATTGCTTAGCTAACAAGGCAAGTCAAATCAAAATAGTAATTCACGATTAAGTTTAACTTGGACCAGAATAACACTGAACTTTTTTCCTGCTCACATATAATTTTGGCCGTGAGCCTAGCCCTTAACGGCTGAGCCATCTCTCCAGCCCTTCCGGTCCTTATATAAAACTAACAGCAATACCTATGTGAAAGGTTAACAGCCATTAAATCCCTTCAGCAGTAGGCAACTGCCCTATAAAGAGGGTTAAATAAGAGAGTGAGGCCGGTACATCAATGAGTAGTTCCTTTAGTCGGGTACTTTAATTCTACAAAGAGAAACATGATAACACCAAACACTGGTAACACTGTTGTTTTGAGCCTGGTCCTGGGCTCCTTGGGCCATTTCATGCCCAGGTGGCCCGGCTGTTAGCTTAACCACAAAGACGCCGTTATCAGTTATAATGATTACAGCTGGGCAAGTTTCTTCAAATAAATGCCCTATGACCTGAGTCTTGTCCATCCGGTGTAACGGCCTCTCAACTAAATTAAGGTATTAAAATCTGGGATCACTCTAGCGACACGTTGATACTCTGTCGCCAAAAGTGGAATGAATGACACAAAACCTTGAAGGTGGAAGAAAAAAAAACGATACAAAGGGCAGAGTCATTAAGTTCGAAAAGACAAAGGCGATTGGTAGTAAACCAGGGTTGGCCCGCACCCATGGGCCCCACACTAAGTCTACAGAGCGCTGGGCCGGGGGAGGGGGGATGTCACTGCCAGGATCTAAATAGCAGAGTGAAGACCTATTGGGCTGCTCCTGTTAGCATACTAAGGTGGGGGGCGGCTGGGGGGGGGGGGGGGGGGGGGCGCCGTGCCCAGCCTGTGAGAAGCCCCGGGTTCTTATCTCAGCAGAACCGAAGGACCCTGAACACTTCGGCGGCCATCTCCACCGCGCGTGCGCCCTGGGGCTCTCGGTCGGGAGCCGCAGACCGGCCCCACTTGCCGGGTTTCTGGATTCCGTTCTAGAACGCTCCGGTCCGGAACCAGCGCGGCGCGGACCGCAGTCAGAGCTCGAGCGTAGCAGTGGGCGCGGGGCCAACCTCGCCAGGCCTGGTCAGGCGCAACCCCCTGCCGCCGCGGCCCCGAAGCCCGGAGGTGTGCGCGTTCCGGCCTCGCTCTTACCATGGTGCGCGCGGCGGCCTCCCCGTTTGAGTCTGGCGCCAACAACCGCGTGCGGTGGGAAGGACCGGAGGAAGTGCAGGCGGAGGTGCAACGACCCCTGGCGGCCCGAGTTGGCTTCGGGACCCGAGGGAGGAGCCGGGCCGGGGTGGGGCCTGAGAAGATGGACGGCAGTGAGGGGCGCGGCCTGAGGTGATGGGCGGAGCCGGTAGGGGAGGAGCCTGAGATGGGCAGGCTGGACTGAGACCGGACAGACTAGTCTGGGTTGGGCAGCAAGTGTGCATAAAGGAGAGGTTGGGGCATGGGGTGAGGGCTAGAGCAGGACAGGCTTCTGTGCGCTTCGCGTGCCTCTAGGGTTGCAGAGTTGCTTGCTACTTATGTGTTCAATGTAGCTTTTATTTTTCTTTTTAGAAGGTAACTTTTGAGTCTTCCCTTTTAAGTGTGTTCTTTTAGCTTAAAAGATGGGGATTTGGCTGCAGGAAATAAGTACATTTACAAAAGAAATTCTTTTTCTATTTTATCTTATTTTATTTTGTCTTATTTTATTGTTTGGCTTTTTTGGGACGGGGTTTCTCTGTGTCATCTTGGCTGCCCTGGAGCTCTCTCTGTAGACCAAGCCAGCCCAGAATTCAGTGATCTGCCTGTGTCTGCCTCCTAAATGCTGGGATTAAAGGCGAGCACCACCTCTAGCCTTAGAAAGTACTCTGATACAGAGTGGCGAGCGTATACAGGGTAGTGCAGGTGATCTGTATTGGGAGTGAATCGTACATATTCTGGTTCTGCTGATTGTAAGAACTTAATAAAGAGTATGTGGGAGCTTTCTAAATTATTTCTTGCAACTACTAGTGAATCTGTCTCTCAAAGTTTCACTAAAATCTTTATTTCATAAGAAGGGATTAAAGGTGATTAGCAAAAAATGTACAAAGGAGAGCAATAATGGTGGGTAGGGGTGAGTATGTATCCAAACCTGCTTGCCACACTCACACCCTGACAACAGGCATATAGCAGAGGTGACCCTGTCAATTATGTGACACAGAGCTTCCATCAAATCCACTTTATTAACACTTTTCTAGAGCTTTTAATGTGCTCTGTATTGCAATTATTCTTTTGAGTTTTTTTTTCCAACCCTAGGTTTCCAGGTAGGGCTTCCTGACAGCCAAGTTCCCCCACCCTAAGCTATTTTGTTATTATTGTTATAATTGTTATTATACTGAAAATAAG
>JADRCD010190943.1:2500-11590 GCA_019843815.1 Montemys delectorum | reverse complement strand
GCTTTCTTTCAAGTCCCTCTCATCTTACTTAACAGAAGCCCCAAAGTGGAAGGGCATCCATACCCATCTGATTATTACAGTGCATTGCCATAATCGGCCAATTTTATTATTAGTTATAATTGTTAAGGTCTTACTATGGCAAATCTAGAAGTTAAAACTTACCATTGGGGTGTGTGTGTGTGTGTGTGTGTGTGTGTGCATGTCTGCATGTGTAGTACTGTATATGTACAGTTTTTTTACAGGATTTTGGTATTACTCCATTTCACTAGGGGTCTCTGAAAGTATCGCTTACTAATACAGGGGAAATGCTCTATTAAACAGAGAGGCTTCCAGAACCTACTGGCATTGGAGAACAAATTATAACTTAGTATTCTGAATTACTCTTGACTTCTGATGTGGGTAAGAAGAAGACAAAATAAATTCGCTAACATGAAATACAGGTGAATCAACAGGAACTTGGGATTGTGAAACAAGACAGGGCACAGGCTTAATCATGGATGTCTTGAGACTGAGAATTCTGCAGACGTCCCTCTAAGCCAGGAATGTGGTTAGCGTGTAGCTGAAAGCCTAACATAATATCTGATTGAACATATAGTGAGGGCATGACACAGAAAAGAGAAGAAAACTTTGGGAAAGCTTTAGAAGACAGACAAAGGAAAGCAAAGATGGTAACGTAAGGTAGAGGAAGCAGGCAATAGGAAAAGAAGAAAATTCTGAAAAATTTAAAAGGTAGTTTAAGCTTCAAAAGATGATAAGAGGCCACTTCAGGCAAAAGTCAAAAACAAGCCAATCACATTCAGTAATCAGGAAGCAACTGGTGTAAGAACTCTTAAAGGGACAGGGCAGAAGTCTGTTATACAGAGAGTTATGGAATCCACGAGAGAGAAGGATACAGGGACAGTATGAACTATGAACTGAGAATCCCAGGGTAAAAGGAAAAGAAAAGATACTAGTGGCTACAAGGGTAGAGGGCTGTAGAGGACGGCTGAGAACACTGTCCTTCCAAGGACATCCTCAGCCTAGCCTCTATGTGCAAATGTTACTTTACACAAAGGTAATTTTGGAAGTAATTAATGACAGGAAGCGCGGCTTTGACTGTACAAGTAGATCCGATGAACTCAAAGGGTCCATATAAGAACATTATAGCATAGAGTTGTAACTGGTTATGCTATAAGATTTGAAGGAGGAAGAACAGGACCATGAACCAAAGATTTCAGGTAGTCTCTTGAGGTTGAAAAGGGCAACAGAATGTGGATTCTTCCCCTAGAGCTTCCAGGAGGTATACAACCCAGCAGACCATTTTTAACTTCTGATCTTAGAACCCAATGGTAATAAACTTGTGTTGTTTCAAGCTACTCCATATATAGATGTGCTATAGCAACCACGGGAAGCTAATAAGCTGAGTTTGTTTTGGTTAGGCAAGAAAAGCCTGAAAACTTATCTTTAGAAGAGGATACAAAAGAAACTCAGAAGACTAAAAAGAAAAACAACTTTTGATTTTTCACAGCAAAAGTGTCACAAGTTTATCCCAAAAACCCCCTCTGTGGTATAGAGAAGGTCTACTGATTTAAGTAAGTAAGAACTGTCTACATGTAGAGCAACTAAAGTAAGGAGAGGGAGTGTAGGGCACAGGCTTAAGAATTCACAGTGGAAAGAAATAGAAAGCTCTGGTCTAACCAGTAACCCCAGAGCTCCCAGGGAATAAACCACCAACCAAAGAGTACACATGGTGGAACTCATGGCTCCAGCTGCATATGTAGCAGAGGATGGTCTAGTCGGTCATCAATGGGAGGAGAGGCCCTTGGTCCTGTGAAAGCTCTATGGCCCAGTGTAGGGGGATGCCAGGACCAGGAAGCTGGAGAGGGTGGGTTGGTAATCAGGGGGGGGGGGGGGGAACAGGTTTTTTTTTTTTTTTTCCAGAGGGGAAACCAGGAAAGGTGAGAGCATTTGAAATGTAAAAATAAAGAAAATATCTAATAAAAAAAAAAAATAGGGGATGGGGAAGACAAAGCTACATCCTGAAAAACATAAGCTATCAACAGAAGAGGATATACTAATATAGTGTGTACCAATCAGGGCCCCTCCTTTGCTGCGTGACAGCTTGGTGCCATTGTGATGGTAATTCTTCCTTGTCAACCTGACTGGGTTTGGAATCACCTAGGAGACACATCCGAGTGTGTCTGTGACTGGTGTCCCAAGCAGATTTAACAGCCCTGAGTATGAATGGACCTAGGCATTCTAAAGAAGAGGGGAGAGAAGAAAGCAGCTGAACCTCAGTGTGGTCTGTTTACAGCTTCCTTCCTGACCCTCAGATACCCTCAGATGTGGGAATCCTGGCTGCACACTCCCGCCACCGCCAACTCTGATTCCCTTCCTCCCTGGAATGGTGTTCTCCTAAATCTCCGGCCCAGATCAATCCCTCTACTCATAATTTGCTTCTGCTGGATTTGACAACAGCAGTGAGAAAAATAACCTTAGCAGCTACATCTCAAATACTTGCTCATATTTCCTCTCTTAAGATGCTGTGACAAATACATCATCAACAACTTGGATGTGGGAAAATGCTAAGACTTCTAGGATTCTGATTCCAATCTAGCAAACTTAAACACTATCCTGAAAAACGTGGAAGACAATACCGTAACCAAGTGTTCAAGGTTAATCTTCCCAGTACTAAGACACACTGTGACTACCCACCCTTTGATATGACGTACTGTGATTATGTGCACTGTAGGGCCACTTGCCTAGAATGAAGGACGTACTGTCTCTGCAATATTCTTTCCCGAGATGGACCGCCTTACTCACATTACAGGGAACTAAAAAGCAAATTGAGGGATATTCTGCAAGCAAGCACAACTCAACCTCGAAAGCCCTAAGCAGTGTTATTCAAAAGAACCTCAAAGATGGCAGCTCTTACAGACTGAGGGAGGCCAAAGAAACAGAGCAAATGTAGTGCGGGACCCTAGACTGACTCCTAAACACACACACAGACACACACACAAGAAAAGAGATGAAGAGCGATGAAGACTGTATGTGGGAAAGCAGGCACACTTGCACTACAGTATGCAGTTAACAGTACTACACTGATGCTGCTTTCATGGTTGTTCTAAATCTCAAGAACATTAAAAGGACAACTCTAGCACTGTACTGTATGGCTTCTATGGGAGCATGTGTGTGGGTTGGTACTATAGTCAACTGAACATTGATTTAGGAAGCTTGAAAGCCTAGGTTCAGATTCTGGCTCATATGGTAAGTGTTCTTTGAAAACTGGCTGGGTTCCTGGGCCTCATTACTAATCCAGACAGGTCGGGTGCCTTAATGCTGGGCCTCAGCCTCCTGCCTGGTACATATCAAGCAAATCTAATACACTCAGTGGACTGTGGGTTATCATTAAACAAACGAAGAGCTGGGTTTGATAAGAGAACTTCCAGCGAAGTGTACAGAATCTATCATTCTGCATATTCTGATTATTAATAATCATTACATTTTCCTCTCTCATTTCCAAATATATTTTAGAACTATATAAAAAAATTCTCAACATCAAGTAGCACATCTAAAATGTAAAAGACTTAAAAAAACCCATAAGCATAATAGAGGCAATTTCTCATGAATTACTGTAAGTTATAAAAGTAAAGCAATTTGATTTTTATAACCAGTTTACTTGCTTCTCCTTTATTCCAAAAAAAAGTAAATAGAACTCATGCTAAGACTATTTATGTAAGCAGTTATTGGTAACAGATAAGCAGATGATAGATAATATTTGATAAACATCTCTTCAGCTATCATTATGAGTCAGGCATTAGGCAGCGACACTGAAGTTAGCCATAATCTAAGTTCATTTTAAATAGCTGTAGAGCTAGATCATGCTATTCACAGTTGAGAGCTATATTAAGATACAATCTAAAGTAGCAGGAGATAACAGAAAGATAATGCAAGTCTTACACTGGTTTAAATTGTCTAACAACAAAGAGAGAGAGAGAGAGAGAGAGAGAGAGAGAGAGAGAGAGAGAAGTATTGCTTAACTTGGTAATGCCAGAGTTATCATTTCAACATCCAGTGCTCTTTAAAGAGTGCTATGCTACAAAACCTCCCAAGGTCCATGCATCTCTTCACTTACAGCACCTCAATTTAGATAGCACAGATTCAAGCGCTGCTTATTAGGACAATCCACCTGAGTTAAGGCTGAACCTTAGTGATGCTTGGCTAGTAAGATCCAGTCACCTCTTGTACTTGAAATTCGATACCTCTTCCCCTCTCTAAATGGTTTGTTCTTTAAACAAAGCTCAAAGACTACACTGCTATTACTGTGAAAAATGAATACTACAAATGGTGAATTTAAAACATCTGATTATACTCATGTTCCAATACTTTCCTACAAAATCATTCTTTAAAAGCAAAGTATGAGTGGGAAAATGTTATGGTTTTCAAGTCTGAATAGAAGTTATAAAATCAGCCAAAATACTAAAGCCAATCACTCAAGGCACACAGTGAGGAACACACCTCTGGTTTTTACTGGTGATTCTACCTCCTACACTAAAAAGCCTTCAAAGTCAGAGTCAATCAGGGGAGGGGAGAATTCCAAGTTTTGCTTAAAGTGCATCTCTTTTCCAAATATAGGTATGTATTTTCCTATAAATGTGTTTAGTGTTTTTCAGATGCATTCTTTAAAGAACTGCTCATGTTTATGACATATATCTGTGAAGTCTGGGTTTTTTTTTTTTTAAACATTTTGCTAGATTTTGCCTATGGTCCAATTCCAAGGCACAAGTAGGAAACATCAATAGTTTAAAGAGAAACATGCTTTATAGTTTGGGCTTCTGGATTTCAGAAGCATCAATTTCCCTGACTCCATCCTAGCATAGTGCCTGGTATATGTCTCTTGACAGTATTCATTGAATAAACCACCAACTAATAGACACTGAGCACTCACACATGTACTGATGAAAAAAAAAAAAAAAAAAAACGAAACATGAAGTAAGAGACCTTTCAATTAGAAGGTGATGCTAGAGTGTACATGGAAACTGCAGCTAAATTACAGCTAAGAAAACACTACCTTTCACACACTCTAATTGAATCCAACACTTCTAAGGCACAGATATCATCCTCATTTGATAATTAAGGAAGATGGCGCAAATGTAGTTGAATCATGCAACTAGTAGGGAATAGAGCCAAAAAGCCAAACAAAATAGAGTGCGGTTGTGTTCTCATCTGTGTACGAGAGAGATGAGACGGAGAAAGCTACAACGGGATGTGTGTTTATTGGGAAAACTGTACTTCACACCTCTCTTGACTTCTCCACTACAAAAGGCTTTGAAAAAAACTACAATGGATAATTATCTTCCTCCCCCACTTCTCCACACAGGCATGCTCACACACGCATCTTTCTAAGAAATGGCAAGCAATTCAAAATACAAGTATACGCCTTAGATCAAAACTTAGTCAAGCAGACATGAGAGGGGCTAGAAGTCTTGAACTCTCCTCCAGCAAGGGTCCAGTCGGGAAGGGCGGGTATCCCCCCCCCCCCCCCCCCGACCTGGCCGACTCCTCCCACGCCTAGGAAAGAGGCGGTACCCGGCCTGGCCCAGGGGCGCGGTCATCCCCATCCCTCAAGGCAGCGGGCCTGCGCCCTAGCCTACCTGACAGGCTCCCGCCACCGCTTGAACAAGTTGCAGCAGTTGGCCATCAGACTGAACATCCCAGGTCTCTCCTCCCGCCACCTCCCATCCGAGCCTCGGGAGGGGATGAGCCCCGAGCTCCCCGGCCCGGCTCAGGGGCCCCACGTCCTGAGGCTCTCCTAGGGTGGACCGGACAGAAGGCAGGCCGGGAGGGCGGTGACCGGGACGGATCGCAGGGTCCGGCCCCAAACCGCGTCCGCCCGCCGCCCCGGGACAGCCTGAACACAGGCTCAGGAACACCGGAGCGGCGTTAGAGGGACTCCAGAGAAAACCCCCGCGTCGACGTGCTGACGTTCCCGAAGCTCGGAAGACCCGCCCTCGGAACCGCCTACCACACTCTTCTCCAATCAGAGGCTGAAGACCTACGTCCGGAGCTTCTGAGCGGCCGAAGACTCCTGGTTCCCCGCCCACTGCCAAAGGGCGGATAGAGGAAGTGGGCGTGGTCTAGAAGAAAAAGGCGGAGCGTGCGGAAGAGGGCTCTGGTAACTAGGCAACCAGAGCGTCTGTAGATAAATCTAGGGTTCCTGGAGAGATCTCACACAAGCCTGGTCTATACTCAATCAAAATGCATTGCCTGCCAACTTTTCTGTGTCCTATTCATCTCCAGTTCCTTAGATGAGACCTAAAGACCTCTGACGGTCTGCGTGTCTTGTTTTGTTTTGTTTCTGTTTTGTTGTGCAGTAGGGATGGTGATCCTCTGGGGCTCAGGCCAACTTAGTCTGAAGAACTCAAGAACAATAATACACCGAGGCAATTATAAATTAAAGACAAACGAGGAAAACTCGTTTGCTAAGTTGTCTCAACAGTTCAAATGAGAATACTATTTTAATCTGATAGCTATTATGTAAAAAAATGTGAACGGTAATTATATTTCTTGTAAGAAGGTGTTTGGATTACAAAAGAAATATATGACTGTGGATGAAAGTGCAAACAGAAAAGGAAAAAGATGAAAACACTGTACAGTTGCCACTCAAAGATAAGAAGTAGTGTTGTTTTAATGTATGTTTTTCTGGGACTTTCAGTTATGTAAACTCATGCTCATTTGATTTTTGAAAAGATTGTGAATGGTTTTGCAATGCTTTATTTTTAAAAGAAGTATTTTGTGACTATAATGCATTTATTGAGGAAAAATGGCAAATATCTTCCCAAAAATTCGTGCAATAACATTTAAAGCAACTTTTATCCACTCAATTTCTGACTGAAAGGTAGATAGACAAGATAGATAGATAGATGACAGATAATAAATAGATGAAAAAGACACTTCAAATCATAATAGAATTAAAGAAAGCACTGGAAAATTACAGTATTTAAGGGAAAATTATGGTCTCGGTCTAAGATAGAGTTTTAAAGAGGTTCTTTTCTAATTCTTGGGCTTGCTGACACTGAATCTCTGTAGCCCTTCTATAAAATGGGAATAAAAAAATACTACCCTTTCACAAGATTACTGACATAGTGAGAGAGATAAAGCTCAAGGCAATTTCTGATAAGCAATGGCAGGTTTTAAAGTTACAGTCCCTTGCCTCACAAGCCTTTATGTTAAATCATAGCTACCTATCTCCTTATCTGTGGAATGGGATGGAAAGTCAGGGATGGATAAGAAGAAGGGTCTCCTCAACTATCAGTCAGTTTAACAAGGCTACTGCTCACTCAAGTGTTCACATCCAAGCTCTGTAACTTGTGGGTGAACAATTTTATAAAGCACTGATGTGGAGTCCATTCCTTCATCCAGGCAATGATTGAGCTTCTATCCCGTTAAACCATGTCAAAAGAATTTAGATGAAATGTATGTCTTCTTAATTCTTCTCTCTTCTCTATCTCTCTCTGTCTCTACCTCTCCTCTTCTCCCCTCCTTTTTGTGTTTTTTTTTATTATGCACAAATAAAGGATGCATATGAACCATGTATTGATTTTCTTTCCTGCTCCTTGACATTGTGGTCCAGTAAGTTCAACAAGATGCTGGGCTATGTATGCTTGTTTCACTTGTTGCTCCTATAGCTGGTGTTGGGCATCAAGTTATGGCCCCTTCGATCTTCTCCATACTCTGGTGTGGATACCTGTTGTTGATACCAGTCAAGCCTGATTTTGACATATCCATCCAAACAGTGGTGGGTGAACCTTTTTTCTTCTTTTTGACAACCTTGGGGTTCACCAGAAGCCAGAGAGAAGCCCCAATGCCGCCCAAGAGATAGCAGGTAAAGAAAACATCTAATAAAAAAATAAAAATAAAAATAAAAATAAAATAAAGAGATAGCAAGTAGTGTGGAGGAAGAAGCAACTCGTTTCCAGCTCTTACACATTTCATGCAGGTAATGCTTCTAAAACTGTTTCCTGTCCTGTCCTGTGCTTCCACGGTCATATATTACTCCGTTTTCTCTCCTTGACAATTCTTCCTATTTTTCTAAGACCTGACCCTAACCTTCTGCTGTCATAAAAAAACAAACAAACAAACAAAAACAAAAAAAAATACTCTCTTAGAAAACTTAATAGTCTCATTAATGCCTGAAGACACTTGCTATATGTGTGTTCCTTTAGCATTTCAGGAACCATATCTGATACCACTTGTTTCAAAAATGTACTCGACACAAGCCCCAGTTCATACTTATTAAACTCAACTCTCAGTTTTCTCGTGCCTTAAGTTGTTTGAGGGACAGGGAAATACTAATCATTTCTACTAATCCCTTCTCTTTACAGACACACAAGAAAACCAGCTAGGTGTACCTTTATAGAATCAAGCACACCAAGTGACTACCTGTGTGCAGTTGAATGTGAACAGAATGTCAACATTGCATGGAAGCACTGAACAAGTCCCAGCAATGGGGGCTGTTCTTCCTTTCTTTGCAAATAGCAGGAAGAGTCTCCCAGCACGCCAGCACAGGCAGGACCTCATTTGAAAAGTCTTGCTGACTCAGATTTCCATGTAATCAAGAAATAAATCACTAAGGTTTGGTGACCTTATTACCAAAATAAATGAACAGATTAGTCTTGATGCTCTCATCCTAAATAAGACTCAAAGCCTGAGTGCTAAAGCAGAAGCAGACTGATGATCTCTGTGAATCCGAAGTCAGCCTTGCTCTAGAGTTCCAGAGTATCCAGGGCTGTTTAGGGAGATCCTATCAATAAAGAAAGAAAGAAGGAAAGAAAGAAAAGCAGGGCTGGTGAGATGGCTCAACGGGTGAGAGCACTGACTGCTCTTCCGAAGGTCCTAAGTTCAAATCCCAGTAACTACATGGTGACTCACAACCACCCATAATGAGATCTGACGCCCTCTTCTCGTGCATCCGATGTCAGCTACCATGTATTTATTTATTTATAATAATAAATAAAATCTTTGGGCCGGAGTGAGTGGGGACTGCGAGAGGGGTTGACTGGAGCGAGCAGGGTTGACTGGAGTGAACAGAGGTCCTAAAGTCAATTCCCA
>JADRCD010190942.1:0-28813 GCA_019843815.1 Montemys delectorum | reverse complement strand
AAAAAAAAAAGTTTCATTGTAAGGTTCGTTGTGTGAATTTTCTTCCATTATTCCTTGTCATTTTCTGAGTGTTTGCTCTAGACTGTGAACATGAGTACTGTATTATCTGACACATTTTTGTCCAGAGCAAAAGGAAGGTTGGTTTGAATAATCTGTGTTGCTCAATAATTAAGAAACAATAAACAGGTTCTCCATCCGTTTGCTCAGAGAGAAAAACATCCATGATTGATGAGTGACAGCCTATGATGCTACTTATTCATATTCTCCCTTTTATCTTTCCAAAGATATGGAGAAGCATTATCACAATTTTATAGCTTGAAAACAGAAATTCAAAGACATCGAAAATGGGAGGAGAGGTCCTTGGTCCTGTGAAGGTTCACTGCTCCAGTGTAGGGGAATGCCATGTCCAGGAAGTGGGAGAGGGTAAGTTGGTGAGCAGGGGGAGGGGAGAGGGAACAGGGTTTTGTTTTGTTTTATTTTGTTTTGTTTTGTTTTGTTTTTAAGAGCAGAAGCCAGGAAAGGGGATATCATTTGAAATGTAAATAAAGAAAATATCTAATAAAAATAAATAAATAAAAAGAAAATAAGAAAATATAGTCCTAGGAAAAGCTACACAATACCTAGAAACACAATAGATCTGTGCTTACTTTTGTTTGTATTGGATGATAGACATTGAATTCAGGGTCTCATGCAACCTACACAGATACAACTACCACTCAGTCATATCCCCAGCCCAACAATGGTGAAATTTATCTATAATTTATGTAACTAAAAACTCATCATTTTACATCTCTGAGGGAAAAAATGTTCCAAAATAGAAACATGCAAAAAAAAAAAAAAAAAGAAAGAAACCTTCTAGGCTAATTAAAAGTTTACAGATTTCATTTTGCTCCCAATCAAAATGTTATATTTCAAAATTCATTATAGTTCTCCTCCACCATCTGTTTTATGATAAAATATCTGTGAATAAAATTTTGTGAATTGATTATTTTTAGATGTAAAATATATACTAGTTCTTTGAAATGACATTTTGGAAAGAAGCTTGTTTTCAAAAATGGTAGAAGGGTTTAACGTTCTCAGGAGAAGCTACCAAGTAACTATAAATGCTAGGATTCAAAGTTTTAAGTGACCTACATCTCTTCCTCAAAGAGATGACTATTGTCAATTTTAAAACAATGGATTTAATACAGTATCCAGTTTTATAAACACAAATTTTAGTTAATGTATTAAATGGCCGTGGACAGTCTGTGGATGAGCCACAACCTCACAGGAGAAAACTGATGGCCTCTCTATATAATAATTAAACTAATAACACCTTATCTCACTTGTGGAGAGAAACATATTCAGATGAATAATCATCATTTTGGCAGATGGATTAAAAAATGCAGGAAGTCAGTTAAAGAGGGTTTGTGTTTCCAGGGTGAAAAGGACAGAACAGAGAGAGAAGTTTCTTTATATGACTCGAGACATAGGCAGATACTTTGTAGTAGCTTTTTAACACGTGCATTTGGGGAAGAAAGATACCCCAGTTCAAAAACTAGTATACCTCTTTTGCATCTGAGAAAATATTTTCAATGTCTTCACCTATAAAATGAAAAATTAAAACTTATCTCAGAGTAATTAGAGTATATTATGTGATTTATGTGAACCATACAGTGTTATGCCTACGCTATGGAAATTGCTCAGTAAATATTATCTTTAATAATTTTAAAAATTACTGCTATTATTATAATTTTAAATCCATTATCATGCTCTTGACATCACAATACTCTATAAGCCTAAAACTTACATAAGTCTACTACTACATCCAACTACACCTGAGCTTCAGGCAATTATCTTAGCAAGAAGTTAGATTCACAAAATCTAACGAGATTGAACAGTGAGAATCTATGTTCTTATTTGAAAGTATCAGCTAGTACTTTTCATATATTGTAATTATATGTCACAAAATAATAGTCTCATACACTCATGACAAGGATGTGGAGTCCTGTGTTACTTACCCTGAGTCATATACACACTCAGAAGTGCATAGTGAAGTGAGTTGTATTATTGTATAGACACTTTATGTACTTACACCAATTGAAATGATCCTATCATAAGGTTTTGTAGTCTGATGGCACTGTGACCATGTATGTAGCACACTGTTGACTGAAATGACATATGCCATGTATGATGACATTATGTACAAATACATAATCTAAAGAAAAATGACATAAGATATATTCTGTACTTTGTAGGATGGAAATGTTTATATGTGCTAAGATGGACAGTATTGCCAAAACAATAACAACAGCCCAGCAGAGGTGTAACAGGATTTCTGTGTGGCCTCTCACTATCTCCACATTCAGTTACTACTTGTGGTCACTGCCTGTGTGTACACTAAAGGTCTGGCTTGGTAGACTTACCTGTGGACCAGTGGAGGCAGTAGAAGATCAACAGACATCTACTTTAGTGGTTGACAAACCCATTCAAGTTATTGTACTGTGTCAAGTTAGGACACAGCAGCTTTAAGCTAATTTATTTTTGTGGCTGTATAGATATGATGCTAGATGATTCTGTGTAGTAACCTAAGATTAGAGAGGATCAGAGAGCTGGCACTGGGGAAAACAAGGATTAGATGAAGACTATGTGCTGGTCCCATTCACTAACTGTGCCTTTAACGTTTCTGGACAAGAAAGAGTTAGTCAGAAAATTGTGCAGAAAATTGATGTGAAGGGCCCAGAATCATTCTACAATGTTCCTCCTACCTTATATAGAGTTAAGAAAAAATGGTAATAAGAAATCTTAAATGAGTAATTTTAGGATTGAAATTGAATACAATGTATATAAGGACAGGGAACTAGAAAAGAGATAAAATAGAGAGACATATTTATTAAAAAGCATAAAATTAGGAATGCTTATGATGGACACTTCTGCTCCAAATTTTATATTAAAAACAAACATAAAGACTCTTTTTAAAAAATACATCAGTTCAGAAAAATAACTTCATATTATGTCTACAGTCCTTGTATTTTTCTCATAAAAGTAAAGCCTATAATCTAAAATAGCTTCAAAAGGATTATTGCAAAAGTGACTTGTGACATTAACTCAACAAACACGTTTTCTTGCTTAAGGAAATGTATACACTCTTGTTGGAAGAGTAACATTGTATACATCTCCAAATTGATTATTCCCTAGAAAAGGAGCTGGGCAATGTTCCTTAGGATGGAGAATGTGAATGCACAGGCATTTTACTGAGAGTAAAATACTAGAATTCAAAGCAAAACAGACGTCAACTTAGTGTGTGCTTATAGACCCACTAAATCACACAAGTGTAAAGGGTGTTACACTTTAGTCCACAGATCTTCAGATGCCCAGAACCCCATGATGAGGTGGATACATATTGATCTTTCTCTTCGCCATTGACTCACTTTAAAACAATCTTGCCAAACCAAAGGAAAAGCAGCGCACTAGCCCTTTCCTTACTCCTTGTGCCTAGGTGAGTTTTGATTCTTAGACATTTCTAGGATAAGTTTCAGGGACAACGGAAATACTGGTGAGCAGCTACACATGCCAAAGCCTGGTGGTTAATGTTCACTGTCAAACAGATTGGATTTATGGGTACCTAATAAAACAGGAAGAGTTTTATTAAAGAGGGAAGACCCACCTAAATGTGAGTTTCACAGTCTCACGTACCAGTATCCCAGATTAAATATAGAGAAGAAAAGAAGGCCAGCTCAAGGCCCAATTTTATCTCTGTCTTCCCCAGTCTGGGGTCACGTGTAGCCTCATAATCCTATGCCCTCTTTTCCTGCCATGACTTTGGACAGACTCAAATTTAACCCTTTGAAACTGTACTCCTCAGATGAGTTCTTTCTTCTATAAGTTGTCTTGGGTATAGTGCCTTACCACAGGAAAAAATTGAACTAAGCTACATACCTTCAAAAAGGGTTTGCAGGGAGAAAACAACGTCTTACCCATGTTAACCAAGTTTACAAACATAGAGTGCAAATATTTCTACCAATTTTTTTTTAATTCAGATGAGAATAATATCAGAAGCCTAGTGACACTATGTATTTTAATTCTGACCTTGGAGCAGGGAACAAAGGGCCAACCAAACTCATAATGTAGCTTTCAGAATATAGCGTCTGTAGAATCTAAGAACAGAATCTGTCACATTTCCACCCAAGGCAGACTATAGTGCTGGCTCTCACAAGTAGACGAGAAAAGCAGTGGTGTAGTTAGGGGTAAGTCCACAAGGGGCGTCATACAAGCTACGGAAGAGAGGAAGCCTCCACCCAGCCTCCCTGCCTCAGTCTAAATGCTCTTGCATTCTGTCAGAGAGATGTTGGAATCCATTTTCCCATAATGGTACCATTTCCTTAGCCATGAAATCTTCCTACGGATAAAAAGTACCCAAAATACAACATCAAACAGATGGTAGAGAAATACTCTATGTTTCAGAACAGAAAGTTAAATCTTATACATGATCCCATTGAGGACAATTTATTTTATTATAGATATATTTATAACAGATATATAATCGTAATCAAGTGACTATAAAGATGTTTTAAAATATATGTCTCACACTAACTATTTGACCACTTTCAGCCATAAATTACTAAACATTCTTCCATATGCAGTTGCTTCTGGAGAAATAATTGTTAATGGCATTATGCATTAGCAATCAGTTTGGATGCTATCGCAACATTCGTCTTAGTAACCCGCAGTTCTGTATCATTGGGAGGGGAAAAAACAAAACCAAAACTGGTGATTTGATAGCTTCTGATTCCCAACAATTTCACTGCAGCAAGGTCCCCCTTACAACTTCTTTCCCACGTCTAAGTGTCCCCAGTTCCCTGGCTAGCTTTCAAAGGAAGCAAACACCGCTTCACACTGGCAATGGAAGTAGAGAAAACACCCCAGATTTCATACCTGATGCTGCTCATGCTGCCTGTCTCCGAGCCAAGCTTGCATCGCTCCAGCTGGCTGGCCACGATCTGGCGTTCTGCCTCCAGCTCTCGGGTCAGCCTTTCAAACTGTAATTCCTGAAAGAAACACACCAAAGGGATGAATGGTAGCATCTATAAGGAACACTAGTTTAGAACTGAGAGTACGGGAGGATGGATGGGAAGAGAAGGATTTTTCAAGGTGTCAACTTTCCGAAACAGGGTGTTGCTGGAGAATTAAACAGGGCCTTGAAAAGTCAACAGTTGTGCAGGGCACTGGTCCCAGGACACTGATATAAGTTATTTATTATCTGTTTCAGCATCTTTAAGTTGGGCTACAATAAATTCATAAGCTAGAAGCGAGAATTAGGTAAGATATGCAGCTAAAATGGTTTTGCTACTTAGTTATCATTTTTATCCTGTTGTTTAACAAGTAAAATTATAAGAAGTGGTGTATTTAAGAATAACGCTAACAGTTATTATTTAGAATTTAATACTTATTTCAAAAATTAAATTATGTGCACAGTTATATTTTGATAATGAAAGAAAATAAAAATAATATTGCAACCTAAAAATAGGGAAGAGGTGGAGTTTTGGAGAACTAACTAAGGTTAGTGGGTTTATCTTTCCAAAACAGTATACTATCTTATTAGTGACCTTGAGATATTTGTGGAAGAGTCTTTTATACCAAAGGATGTGATGACTCCTTTAGTGTTATTTAAAAATATGTTGTCCATAAAAGTGAAATTTGTTTAATAATTAAATTAAGAGACACTTTGCAAATGAGACACCCCTCCTCTTATCAGAGTGGTAAAACTGAGGGCACATGTGGATCAAGATTAGTCTTTCCTTCTAAGTGTTCTGAAGGGCACCAACTACTTCAGCTAAAAAGTGAACATGAAGACCCCTGTTCAATGAATCTCAGACTTGTAGCTTGGCTACAAGCAATTTCTTTGGAAGTTTCTCATTACATTAATACCCAGTTTCCCATTTCCAGTCTTAAATCTGCCCATGCAACAGGAAGCCAAATCATACTTTTGTATTGAATACACCTTCAAAACAATGAACTTCACAACCATAAAGGGTTCTTCTCCATCAGACAGAAGTCTATGATTTGTGTTTAAATGCTGTATTATGGCAATACAGTACAACAATCTATTCCACAGTTCAAAATCAAGTTACACACACCTAGGACATACAACCGGCTTGCAGCTCTTCTCACCACGTGCTTTCTTCATGCCAGTCTAATCGTCAGGAACAAGGGCAGACTGTTACAGGTCAGGAGAGATAGGAGGCAAGCAGTAGTTAGGACTGACAGAAGACAGTCAGCAGTCAAGAGAGATAGGAGCTAGTTAGGTGTCAAAAGTAAGGAAAAACAGTCAACTCTCAGGGCCATTGGATACAGGATCATAGCCCATAGTCAAGAGCAAAGAGAAAAGGTCAGAGGTATGGAGTGATGGAAGCAACATCATGGTCTGGAGTGACAGGAGACAGTCAGTGGTCAGGGGGGATGGGAGACGGTGTGTACAAGACAGTGGGAGATTTTCAATTGAAAACAGCCTTTTGAAGAGATAGTAAGAATTTCTAGTAGTCTGCATCCCTTTCTATAGACACAGCATCCTTCTCTCTGAAGGATATCCTGAATATTTCTTACAGTGTACGTTCTTTTTAATAGGGAGAATACAGCAAAATTTACAAGACTTGAATATGTCTTTATTTTGCACTCATTTTATCTTTTTGAGAATTTCATACACAAGACTGTACTTGCATCAATTCCTCTTCTCATTCTCCTGCACAAAAGCATTCAAGACCCCTGACACACACATACACACACGCGCGCACACACACACACACACACACACACGCACACACACACACAAAATCACACACTCTCTCTTTCTCCCCCTCTCTCTCACTCAATTTACTGACCTCTTCTTCAATTATTATTGTTAAATATGCATGTATATAAATAATCTGCTAGGTACATTTAGTGTTACTCTTGTATGTCTGTTTAGGGATGACATATACCACCCTTAGGTTCTGACCAAATAATTTAACATCAGGCTACCCAAATGATTGCTGATCCATGATCACTGGAACTATACTCACAGTAGCAACGAAGTGGAAACAACCTAAATGTCCTACCATGGGCAAATGGATAAGGAACATGTGGTACATATGCATGATGAAATAGTATTCATATGTAAAAAAATGATCTTAGTTTTTAAAGTTTTTATTCCACAGTATCTCTCATTTATACTCTTTCTAACCTAATTTTCAATAAAAGTCTGTATTTGCCTTAACTTATAGGATTATAGATAAGGTATTTTTGTTCTCTCTGCCTCCATTATACTTTTCCCTACCAGGGATTATGTGAATCTTGATGATGTTCCTTGACAGAAATTTTATTTGGGATTTGTTGAGATGCTCAGGTTTGTGGACTATTAGTTCCCATCATACATAAAAAGAAAATGTAACCACTATCTTTACAAATGTTCTTCACTGCTTGCTTTACTTCAGTGAGAATACAATGTGTTACTTGGAACTGACCCTCAACTCACAAATTCTTTATTTAAATATTTTGTGTTTCATTTTGTATATTTTCTGTTGGTGTAGTCAAGGAAATTACCTTTTCTTGTGGGTCATTCCATATTCCCTTAATTCAATATAGAGTATTTTATCCCATACTCTGGTAAATAAAATCCCAATCCCAGTACCGTTGTTTGGGACCTTCAACTGCGCTTCTTGGTAGCATGAAGAAATACACTTTTGTCACTGTTCCATTGTCTGTATCTGTTCGTAGTAGCATCTTGGGTCAGATCCAGCTAATTGATATCTCTTGTCAGTGTGATTCTCATCCTGGGCTGCTCTACACACATAGTGACTACTGGACATTGAATTGTCTTGCATTTCCCTTTTTGGGGGTTCTGAACTTCTTCATGTTTCTATAAATGTTACCATTTCTCTTCTGAGTCACCATGAAGTCACTGGAAGGAAATTTAATTATTTGGACACCTTCCTTTGAGATTTGCTCACAAAAAATAGTGCATTTAACCTAGTTAGTGCCAACTATGGTCCAAGAGCCTCCCAGAATTCTATTAAGTATTGCATGAATGGAGGAAATTTGAACCCCTTCTGTGGAGGCCTGGCAGGTATTTCCATTTTTAACTGAATACCAGAAACCATTTCTCTTGTGCCTTTGGATGGTTCTTTTTCTGTTCTTCAGTAACTTTTGTATACAAATTCTCTTTTGTTCTCTTTGCTAAATAAGAGATTCTACTCCTAAGGAAAACCTTTCTTGTAGATTAGCCTGGAAATTTCAGGGGCATTTGGATACCCATGTTCCCACCACATTTTCTGTCCTCCTGTGTAATAAACAGTAATTTCTTCCCTTTCCCCAAGAAAATGGTTCATATAGACTTCCTTAAGGGAGAGGCTGCTTCAGCTATGGTGTACCACTCCCAAGATGTGGGAACTCTCCAGCTTTATGCACTCTATCTTGGAATAGTCTTATATTAAGATTAGCAACTGAGGCAGAAAGAGTTTTAACTAATGGGACATGTAATTGACCATTCAGTAGAGGGCTCATCTCTCCCTTCACATGGGCCTCCCACATGATTTAATGCACCGGCATTTAGAGCATCCACTTCTTCCTAGAATGGAGGAGCATCGCCTAGAATGAAGGAGACCCCGCGATACTAGGTGATAATGAAAGGGTTGTGAGGGGTGGAAAGATGACATGCTGAATCAGCATGGTGGTTTGCGGGAGCACAGACCACCCAGGCCTGTATAAGCTCCCAGGTTAGGTTATTTTCAGAGAATAAGAGTTGGCACAACAATCAAGAAGAGGGATGGCTCTAGTCAGCCCTGCAGAACATCTGAGATCAAGTGGAATAAAAAGAAATGAAGAGAAATAACGAACACTAGCTGTTTACAGCTACATGCCATTGAACTAGTTCAATGGGGATAAAACTTTCCTGAAAGACTGAGGAAATAAATTCAATTTTTTTCTGGACTTGGAAAATAGACTAAACAATAAAAGTAAGGAAGAGTGGGATCTAGAAAAGTGTCTACTAAGACCTTCGTTCCTTTGCCTTCACAGGTCCAGTGGAAAAGAAATGATGCAGATTAGGTTATGAAATGTGCAATATGGAAACTGGACCAAAACACCAGGATTTGATGAGAATTTGTACAAGGATATGGTCAGAGAGAATGACCCACAGTGAAAGATATTTTTAAGAAATACAAATTCGTACTAGATATATCCTTTTTCTGTGATATATAGATGTTGCTTTGATTCATGGAGAACAAATAGTTGTGAAGACACTGGATCTATGACTCCAAGTTTATTAAAATGTATACCAGCAGACACAAATAGCCTTACTTTTAGAACAGCTCATCATTGATTCCTATAACACATTTGGATTGTTAGGAAAATTATCATATAGTTTTATAACTTTATCCCGAGGAGCCTAGATTAATAATTTATTTCCTTTAATTAAATGGAGTTTATTAAATGTTTTTAAATGTATAAAAGCATATAGAGTCTCCCGAGGGGTCTTAGATAGTCAGGTTGGAAACTGAAAACAGAACACTCATAGTGAATCTAATTTCTACAATAAATGTTTTATGTAGCATTGTGATGGAGCATCAGCTTGGAAGGACACACTAAATTGAGGGTACAGAAACTTTAGACTGAGTCATGAATTAAATAATAAAATAATCGTGATGATTTTACTCATCTGGGAAGATAAAAGGCAGACAATATTAGAATGGAGGAGAGAAGACAGAATAGACACCAGGATAGAAGTGATATTCATACTACAGTGTGGACAGCTTGCAGGGAATAAATGCCATGAGATTCAAACCTCCCACACTGAGGCTTGGCACTAGATGAAATGGGAAGGTGGCTCCCAAGCATGTCAAGAGATTTCCCATGTACACCTATAAGCTGAGCTATTACCTTCAATGTTTTCATTGACTTCTTTCTACCACAAAGAGGGAAACAATTCTATGCACAGGACAGAGCCCCCCAAAGAAATGTTGAGAAACATCATTATGGGTTCTAAGGGAGGCCTGAGGATAAAGTATAGAAAGATCCAAGGATGATGCATAGCACCATACTAGTGAAGACTCAGGGAGTCTCCCCACTACACTGTAAGGGAAACATACACTGTATGTTCCTCCTGATGTGTCTAGTTGCATGAAAATGGAAAATCTACTATCATATATATTTGCATATATATGCATATTGGATAGAATCCCATTGTGTATGTGATATATATACATATATATATGCACACAGTGGGATCCTATCCACTCTTTAAAAGGAAGGTAATTGCATAAAAATGTAAAATTTTTCCAAAGAAGAGATTGTTAAATAATACAAAGCAAACACAGACAAAGTATCATGTAATCCCCCTGCTCTGTGGAATGGAAACTTGAACTTATAGAAGTTGTCTTAGACTGTGTGCCATGACACAGATTTGGGGTGCTGGTCAAAAGACAGAAATTTTCAGTTATGTAGGAGGGACAGGCTCAA
Source organism: Montemys delectorum (assembly GCA_019843815.1). NCBI lineage: Eukaryota > Metazoa > Chordata > Mammalia > Rodentia > Muridae > Montemys > Montemys delectorum. Next base: position 18,343 of record JADRCD010190942.1, on the reverse strand, counting down.
GCAAGTATTGGAATGTGTACTGTGGCAGATATAATTAGTAACACCATTATGTTCTTGATATTTGATTAGATTAGATTTTCTGGTTCTTATCACAAAATGCAAAGTATGTGAGGTGATAGAAGTTGCATTTAGTTTAAGCCATCTAAAGATATATATGGATTTCAAAATATATTGGACAACTGAATTACACAATTTGGTCAGTTACAATAGAAGCATACAGTGAAGATAATGTATGATGAGATCATGTCCCACAAAGACCCAACAATATAAACTCTGTGGCTATACTTCATTTATAATAATTACCTATTCAATATCTGTCCCTTCAAGATGGGAAAATCATGCAGAAGGGACCACTAACTAAACTGTGATTTATCTCCGAGAAGATGCCAGCCCTAAGTTGGATTAGAACATGTTTGCTTATGGCTGAGTTGATCAAGATCACAAGCCATAGCTTCTTGGGTAGGAAAGTTGGGTTGTTTAATAGAAGGTAATTTACCCCTAAAAGGTATTCATTATCAGAAACAAGCATGGAGATACTGCTATAAGGCTCCTAGCAAATGGGTAGATCCACTGTCTACAATTTTGTTCTACGTTTTTAACACTGCTGGAGGCTTTGCTGCTGATGTTCCTTTGTTGAGTTGTCTGTGTAATTACTATAAATCCAATCCAATGCTCTTCTAGGACTTAAACATACCTCTCACGGTATAATGTCTTTGAAAAGATTCCCAGCAAACAGTGTGAGAGAAGCCACTGAAGGAAGGTATGGAAGAAATCTTCGCCAGAGTTCCTGGCTTGCTCCAACCTTTCATGTCTGTATGGCTGGATTGCCAGGCTTCTGCATCTACTATCTCCTGTCTCAGCCTCCTGTGTGGACTTTTATTCTTTACTCCTCTTCATTTCCTCTCTTGACAAAATACCTCCCAAGATTGAGAGAATGAGAAGCATTCTTGTAAGACTTTTTCAAGCTCTCTTTTTTAGCATGTATGCTTCTAGAGAATTATAGGTCTGGGTATGAAAGTAGAGAATTCCAAGAAGGAAATTGTTTCCTCTCAAAGTGTCAAAATGGATTTTGTTATCTCTGCTTGTCAGTGTTGCTGTTGAGAATGTGAACATTTGCAAGAGGTATTAACTGGAGGAAAATCTTTTTCTCCTTTCTCCCAGGATATGTGGTGAATCGCCTTTGGATTGCTCATGTGACAAACTTTGGGGTGATTTTTCTTTATCTAACAGCTATTTTTTAGAAAACGTAATGGATGTTCAGCAGAAATTTCTGTGAAGTATTGATTTCAGTACACCCATCCTACTGTATATTTTTAGTACTTTCCCTTTTTATTTTAGAATTTTCTTTTAAATAGTGTTTTTTTTTATTATTGTTTCCTTGTTATTTACATACTAAAATCTCTATCTGTCCCTAAGCTGCTGCTCTTAACTTTTCTTTTCTATTTTTTGTTAACATTATCTTCTGCTTCTCTATTTTCAAATATTCCTTCCTTTAATCTTAGTTTGTTTCTATTCTTGGGTTTGTAATTTCTAAGAGATAAATATGCTATGAAAGTTCTCTTCCTTGTCATCTGGTATCTGATTTATGAAATTATTTCTACTTTCCATTCTTTCAGGGCTTTCCTCTTTCTAAGTTCCATAGCTATTTTCTATATGTGGTGGATGACAGCATCTTTGCAAATATTCTAGTTGTAGTATATCGAGTAGTTCATAATTATGTACTGAGGATAGAAATGTGAACACAGTCTGAGTGAGGATCCTGGGCTGTGCTTTGTATAGATAGTTCTGATTGTACGTAATGATCACCACATGCCATCCTTGAAAGAAGGATGTAAATAGTCAGCTATCCTCTTCCTCAAACACTGTGCTATCCTCTACCTTCTTTTAAAAAATTGATTATTTTATTTATTTACATTTTAAATATTATCCCCCTTCCCAGGTTCCCCTCCACAGACCCCCCCTCCCATCCTCCTCCCCCTGCTTCCATGAGGGTGCTACTCCACCTACCCATTCACTCCCGCTTTACCACCCTAGCAGTCCCCTACACTGGGGCATCAAGCCTTCACAGGACCAAGGGCCTCCCCTCCCATCCATACTAGATAAGGCCATCCTCTACTACATATGCAGCTGGAGCCATGGGTCCCTCCATGTGTACTCTATGGTTTGTGGTTTACTCCTTCGGAGCTCTGGAAGGGGGATTCTCTACCTATACTTCTATTCCCACAGACCTTTGACGATGAATTCTGTATAATGCCTTATGACTTAATTTTTCTCCATCCTTTGAAACTCTGTTTTCTTGAGTGTGATGAATAACTTGCTACTTTTTCCATCCCCTACATCACTACCACCTACTATGAAGTGCTAAGATATTTTTCATGTAAGGCCTCTAGCTTTTACTAACTTGAAGAAATCATTGTTTCTTTCTCCTCAGGACTAATTAAAGTTATTCTGCCAATTGACACTTCTTAGCCTTGGTGAATCCCATTTGTTTACCCATCCTGTCTGCATTTATACATTATATTCTTTTAAAAATGTTTCTTTGCCTTTTGAGCCAGGGAAGAGGGGTGAATACACGTTCAATCCACCTTGTTTATTGAGTTTAATTTCTAAAAGAAAGTTAAGAATTTAGGGACAAAGGAGGACACCTAAGAGGAATGGTGAGCCTATGACATCCCAAGACTTCATATTAATTGTGGAACACCCTGAGCTAGAATATTCTGATTTGTGCAGGCTGGCCCTTATGATCTCATTTAAAGCATGAACACTTCCTACATCAAGGTGCTTGCCACATTCCTGGTTTAGAATTTTTTTTTCCCTGAAGTCGGATTTGGTCAATTTTCGTCCTGTATCCTCTATTTCTGGAATTTGGGTTCATACTTCATTTTATTTTGAGTAAATCAGTGGGTGAGAAATAAAGATAGCAGTCAATTTTCAGGCATGTACTCTTTACAGGGGGAATTTTAACAACTCAACCTTTTGGGGGACCAATGCTCTGCCTCCCCATAGCCTTTCTGCTCCTGATGCTGGCTTTGTTTGATGGTGGATTTGCCTATCTAGTGACTCATATTCCCAATGTGCCTCTTGCTCCAGCCTGGCCTCTTTCTCACTCCTATCTAAGAACATCCAATTCTACCATAACCAAAGCATTTAACTGGATCTCAGAGGACTGTCCATTCTTCAGACACACACACACACACACACACACACACACACACACACACACACACACACACACACATAGATTCAATATTTTCTCCATTTTCTCCATGTACCAGTCATTCTGTCTCCAGATGAGACCCGGTTCTTACAAGCCCCAGTGTTAACACAGTCAAGTCAGCCTCATGTAAAATGAGAGGATAAAAGTTCATTGTTGTCTCTGTCTTCAGGTACTAAGACAATGGTTTCAGGGTCTCTAACAGTAACACACTTTCAATCAGGGAGCAAAATGATAGCTAGTGAAATTTTGGTCATCATTACTAAATACAGCATCTTCGGATGCTGATTTACCAGAAAGGAGGTAACAATGCAGGATAGTGTCTTTCTATCTCAATATCTCATGCAAATATAGTAGTTTGCATCCTAGTCTCTTATGTGTCTCCATTGAGAGTTTGTGTTAGAAATAATCCTAAATGACCTTCCTTCTTATATAACACCCAATTCCCATTTCACATGAATGAGTTGACTTCATAGCCACCACCTTCTGGCAATGTTAATTCTAGCCCACTGAGATATGTGCAAGGCACGTCTGAAGAGAGGGTGGTGAAATGACAGGGTGATAATAGGAATCTTACAGCCAAGTGTCCAGCAAATGTGGGGAAAACAAGCCATGATGTCAAGACGGAATGGAACAAATCAATGCCAGCTGTTCAGCTGTGTAGACCTCATTGGAGAGTCAAAAACTATGGCAAAGAGCTGTCTACAAAAGTTTACAAAGCTGACAGATAGATGTTTTAAACAACCACGGTGTCATTCTGGGTCACCTAGCAAGACAGCAGATGACAGGAATCAGCACTCTGAAGCAGAATCTTCGGCACCTTTCCAGAGCAGTTTCAGTGCAATATAACAAAGCTTCCTTTTTGGACCAAGTCTTGCATCAGCAGGCGCTAATATTTCTGCTCCATACTTTATCTCAGTAAGAGCCTTGTTGGCTATTTAAAGTATGTTAGTAAGCAAATTATGATTCACTTAATTCAGCTGAGCGACAGACCCCTGGAAATTAGGAAAACCATGCTTCTGAGTAGTTCAAGGTGATGTTAGTTTCATTAGGCGTGATTAAAAGTTTAGAAATACTATTATATTAGTAGATAACAAGGCTCCAGAGTATGTACTTTGAGATTATTTTTCCAGGTAATGAGTTGGATGTATGTGTGTGCTAGGAATGCCTATTATACTTATGGCATTGGCATATAAAATTGACAGTCAACGTCAAGTATTTGTTCCCATGCATTGGTCGTATTATTTCTGACTCCACAGCCTTCCCAAGGACAGTGAATATAAGCAGCCTTGGAGGTTACTGAACTCACTTAACTCCATCACTATTTTTCCCTTGAACTGTATCCATTATCTTGAAGACCATGCTTTAACTAAATATTTCTCATCATTTGGTACAAATGTCCTCAATAGATGATGAATGAATGGCTAGGTCAATAATTAGAAATTTATTATTTTTAGCTGAATGCCTCACAGGACTTTACTTAACTCACTCTTCATAGTATACCAACAAAGTAAGCATTTAATTATTTGAGACAGCTCAGAAATAAAGAGGCTAAGTGGTTTTCACAAAGATAGCTGGACCTGAAGGTCTAACCCAGTCTAAGTGTTCGGAATCCCCCAGTTTCAGAACTCTAAGCCTATTTCCATACACTGCTTTTAAACAGACTGCTGATGCAGGAGTCTTGCAGCCATAACTGAAACATAAATTTCTTTAACTAGGAATACATGAGACTCATCTTTTCATGCTCCCCTTTAACTTTCTCTCCCCTCCCCCACCCCTCCCCCACATCTGGAAATAAAATGACAGGATCCCCTATGCATAGGAAGAACTGCCACTGTGATGTTCAAGTTCACACCGCCATGGAAATAATTCCTTTAATAACAATCCTTAACCTTTAAGAAGGTCACTGTCAAATCTGGGAATATCGGACAAAGGCAATGGCAAGACAAAAGTGTCCTTGCCCAACGTTCTCACAGTAGTAGGGGAAGTAGCCTTCTGATATTTAGTGGGAGAAAGAGGAAAGACTAGCTTCAATGAAAACTAGGACACCCAAATTCTCAAAGGACTTTGCACATGCTCATTGGCCCTCACTGCTCCAAAACCCACTCTCTCCTCTCTGTGTCTCCTGATCTGGGAGTCAAGAAGACCACCCTCTGCCTTTCAATTTTATGGCCATAAATCTCATCTCTGTATTGTGTAAATGACATTTGCTCTGTGCAGGTGCATTTCTCATCTTAGCCTGGGAAGAACTGACTATCACACTCACATCAATGATACTTTCTTGTATTCACTTAACTATATAGGTTTCTTCTTTCTTTAACTGTCTGTGTCCTGACTGTAGAATCCATACTTAGCTTTTTTATTTTTCCTTTCACCTAACATAGAATACACTCAATTAACAATGAGTGAATAGATGGCTGATAAGCAAGAAATGTTCCAAAAAATTTTCAAAGTGAGGGCAGGCTTCTCTGGCCATGAGAAGACCATTGGTGGGGGGTGTAGGGGGTGCTCTTCTTCCACTGACAGAGTCTCCTCTTCCAAATTCCTAGGTCTAAATTTGAGTTCCACATTTAGAAATACTGTTTTAAAATTGAGATGCCTTACCTTCTTTTTGCATCAAAATTATCCATTCCCCCATAATTTTCCCTCTTGCTGACTAAAATTATGTTTAATGGTAGTTGTTTAAAAGGTGGGTATGTCCTAGTCTCTTATGAGAAGGAAATATCTTGTGTCTTTTTTGGAGACACCACAGTTTCTAAGATTTCTCTCACTGGATCATTGGAAACCAAAATTTGCCTGTAAAAATGTACTCAAGAATTTTTTTTCTTGCTTAAACTCGTATTAATGAAATGTCTAAGGAAGTCCACCATTTTAGCACTAGCAAACATTGCTGCAGGCTCTTTCATCCTTGCTCGCTGGCAAAGGATAACAAGTTCCAGTCATTTTTACATAATACATTTTTTATTCAAAAGAAAATTTGTATTATCTTCATTCAAAGCTCTTGCATCTATTCATATTATGAACAACTAAAAACTGTTAAAAGAAGAAACTAATAGGAAAAGAAACATATATGCTTCAAGAGTCTACATGGTACTGAGTGATACAGGCAGGGAAGAAATGGATAGAAAATTAAGTCAGGCATAGATCTTGCTGATGAGCTTAAATCTAGTAAGAGTTTAACTCTACTCAATGTTTACTACAAGTGAGAATGTAAAAGTAGAAAGAAGGAAATATGAATGAAACTTATAGAAAACTTATCACGACAGTAAAGAGGAAAGTACTCAGAGGCCATGACAGACATACAGTGATCATTTGGGGACAATAACAACTTTCCATTGACCATGAGTGAGAGTGGAGGAACACCATCACATTACAGAAACATGCGTGTTAAGTGACCGCACTGCCACAGGAAATGATGATGTTGCATGGGTATGTGACAGAAAGCACAAGTACTTGTCTGGTAATTGAGTGAAGCAGGGGCCATACTATCAGGCAAATGAGCCACTTGACAAAGAGGTGACCATTCAACAAGGATCCTGCTTTCCTTCGTTATCGAAAGCACTGGAGTGTCACAGTTACTTCCTTACTATTAATAAAATCCCCTCAGTAAGTTTTTAGTTCTCTTTGTTTCACTGACAAATACTTAATGAGAATGGCTATTTGGGGAAATCTCACGGTGCACAGTGTAAACAAACGTGGCCTATGCATGAAAGGACACTATTACATCTTAATTGCCTGTTCCTATACATCACTACCAGCTGCCATTCTTTTCCATAACATAGAACTCTTGGTCATTTTAGCCACAGAAACAACCTCACCTCCTTCTGTTTCATTGCTGTTCCTGACACTACTTCATTCATTTGGGATACACAAGGTTTAGAACCTCTTTTCCTCATTGCCCCATGGTGATTTTGTTCATCTGCCTACTTTATTTTGTTTTGCTGTGGTTTTTTTATGGAATAAAACTATATTTTTATTCAATCTGCTCATTGAATCTAATTTAATCATGAAGTCTATCCACTAGCTGTATGCCCTCAGCTCCAAATGCATGCACACTTTATATAACTTAACACCTGCACATAAATCCTCGCCATATACATCGAGCACATTTCATGACACATTTTCATTGCTACTGTGATTCCTGATATTGATAAACGGGTCTCAGGTCATCATTGGAGCACTATTAGATAAAGCGAGTCACTAATAGAAGTGTACCTTATGTGATAATGTAATGGTTTTGCCATTTATGTAATAACAGCTACAGTCTTACTGAATTTCCTTCATTGTGACCCAGTAAAAGACTGATAATGCAAAAAGTACTAAACTAGTGTAAAGAGGGGTGAACTGACAATCAGGGGGTTAAGCAAACAATTTAAGACTATTCAATGACTCAGTGGTAAAGCCAGAAAGTCAAGAGAGACAGCCTAGAGCTCTTTACCATTCTTGATAAGGTATTTAATATGCATATACATGTCAAGTTTTGCTTTTCATCTGTGAAATCTACTTTTCCCAACTTAGGAAACAGCAGTCAAAACCTGAATATTCTTATATTACCATGTTTAAACCCAAATGAGACAACAGAATCTGATTAATTGTTCACTTCTTACACTACTATGTGTTCGGTTTTAAAGTCTCTTTACTACAGTAGCTTTCATGGTTTGAACATATCAGTGTGATCTGTTCTCAGATCAACATCAAAAGACTGAATTTAAACCTGTCTTCAAGCTGTGAAGGTTTTTACTTTTTTGTCCCTTTATTACTTTCCTCCATTTTGAAATTCCTCTACTGGGAACAAATTAAGCACGGTTTGACAAGGGATACGTTCGTATTTGCCTCTTGATAATCAAACAGGAAGTTGTAAGGATGCTGTGCTGAGGAACACGCCGCAGTGTGAATCATTTACATTGCAGCTACTGTGAACTGTGCCAGCGCCTCTCAGCTCCACAGTCTCCACCCTTCCACAGCCCCCAGTATGTGGAATGTCTTACTGGGCGTGCACCACTGAGCTCCCAGGCTATTTTCAGTTATCGACAACAGCTTCCCAGATGTTCCCGGTACACTGAGTTTGTCACACTGCAGACAAGCTAATATCATTATGTGAGACCACAGAGGGAAAAATAAAAGACTCCACATTTAATCCAGAGTAAGTACCATGGGACCCATCGAGGCAGTTGAGTTTGCTCATGATACAGCAGCTTCTAGCAAATGAGCACTTCATAACAACTTAGTTACAATGGGCGGCAGCATTCCACACCATAAGCTCGACTCCATTACAGTGAATCCAAGTACATGAATTCATGTACAAAGTATAACCTTAGCATCTGTCTATGCACACCTAACATTTTGTAGATGCCTTTTTAGGAACAGCCAAATCGTCCTCCTGTCCCCTGAAACCAGGCACTAAAATTTTCATCAACTGTAGCTTTACCTGCCAGGAAGGGCAGGGCAGACAGGCATTAGCCCCCTGGGCTGCCGCACAGGGCTGCGGGCTGCTTATGATTTTGGCAGCTGTTTCATACCTATTAGGCCAATTTTTGCCCAAACAATTTTCCCTTGCTAATCAAGTGGGGAAAGCAATAGTCTAGGAGGAAATTAAATAGTCAACAAGATATGTGTACCTAATAAACACTCCAGAACTGGTATTTAGTCAAATCAAATGATTTAATCCAATCCTGTCTCACTCAGCATGGAGGACCTAGTTTAATAAACTTAGGCAATGCATTTTGCCATAGAAGTAATGTCCTATTTTCCTTCTCCAAGTGATACAAATAATCTGCAGGGACAGAAGAAACAATACCAATATTTTAACTGTTACTTCTGTTTTACAGATGAGGGAACAGGACTAGAATATAAATATGGATCTATATATTTATTTAATCAAATATATTTTCATGTAGTTTTATGTACAGGATAGTTAAGTATTTCTGTGAACAAGCTAATTTTCTTATCACTTCTATACCTTAATCAGAAGGCATCCACCAATCTCTGGAGAGTGTTTTTACCTTCATAGCTCAGCTCTCCTCTCCAGAAACCTCAATATGCATAAAATTGCGTGCCATAAATATCACTTTAGATTTATTATTTTATGTGTATATGTGTGTGTAGGTACACATCTATAGCTACATATGTGTGGTCATGTGTGAGTGTGCAGACAAAAGAACAAAGTCTTAAGTGACATCCCTCAGAAGCTTTTGAGTCAGTATCTCTTACAGACTCTCATAGGCCTATAGCTCAGTGAATAAGATATTATGGAAGGTCAGCGAGCCTCAAAGATCTGTCTGTCTCCATCTTCCCAAATCTAGGATTCTGAATGAGCAACTCAACATTTGGCATTTACACGGTTTCTGAGAATTGAATTTAGTTCGTTAGGCCATAAAAAAAAAAAAAAAAAAAAAGCACTGTATTTAGTTCACCTAAAGCCTGTGATTCAAAATCCATATAACTCAACTTCATGTGATCCTTATTAATCTAGGCACCATGCTTAGACAGCCTTAAGGTTGGGTGGCCTCTAGATCATGTAGATCATTTTCCTTGGCGAGTTACCAAGAACAGCACCTCAAATCTACCAAGAGTCAGCCCTAATCCTCAAAGTCACAGTCTACCTTCTTATGAGAATCTGTGGCTCTGTTCCTGTTTGCCATCAGATTTACTACAGCTTTATGCTTCTGCTCATGGCATTCATCCCATGTAGTGTGGAATCCTTGCATGTTCTGTGACTGAGACAAGGCACATCATCATGGTTACCTTTCTTGTTTGTTGACTCCATTTACATAACTTTGTAATAACCAACAGTTCAGACACTATTCCTGACAGAGCATGGTAAGTATAAAGTTTATAAGTACCAATGTGTGTCTTCCCACCTGAACTCGACTTCCTTTGAAGTAAGTTATGTTAATATGACTTTTCATAACTTCCACAAGTAGCTATATCAAATGAAAACTCAATTAAACTACTTTATAATATCCTGCCGAACCAGACATCTCTATACCATATACCCTGCATTGGACAGCTTTCTGCCTACAGAGAAGGCTGCACATATATTCTCTCATTTTTATATCTTCATTGCTATTTCATAGTTTTTAGCATTTTGTGTTCCTCTTAAAACATGTTTGCATCAAATATATGCATATTATCATATGCTTGGGCTTACTTCAAAGACACTGGTCCAATTCTTTGATTACATATTTGAGTAGAAATCAGGAGCAGCTTATTGGTTCCAAGAATCATACCAAGAATGATTCATTAACAGTACATTACTGTGAATCATAAGCACATGTCCAATACACACCATTTGCATACAAGGCTAGCACTAATTGGATGGTTCTCTAGCATCTGCATGGAGTGCATTATGGTGCCACTACAGTCTTAGTGGCCTTCTATCTGCAGAAAGTCGGGCAGTCAGGTATATGCTTATTTGCATGCAACAAGCAAATGCTCACAACTGTATTATAATCGTCTTCAGAGGCTCTCAACTCAGACTGTGATTAAGACAGAAAAACCTCAAAAGAAGAAACATCCAAACTTCTTCCATGGCCTGTTTCTCATGGCTCTGGCTGAAAATTGGAGCGTTATCTTCCCTTTTCATGCGGAGTCAGCCAACTCAGTCTAGGGGCAGCAGCTGTCTCCAGACCAAGCTGTACACAACAATCCCATGGAACATGGATGTCAAGGTTCAAACTTTATAAATGTATTGCTGTTAGACTTTAAAACACTAGGCTATTTTCTGACATGCAAATGTCAGTTGACTGGCACATTTATAGCCTAAAAGACTCAATGAGCATATAATATATGTTCTTGCTCAAAAGACTTCAACCTATGAGTGAACTAACAAAGCCCGGGGGATGCCTGATCACAGACATGAAGAAGCTAGGCCAGGGTTTTAGGTGACAGTTCACCTGAGCCATTCCGGCCTGCTCCTCCTCAGCTAAAACATACTTTCCCCTACTTGCACTGTGGAGCCCCACAGGACAGACAACAAAATCCTATTCATTTATAAGGGATCAGAAAATGGGAGCTTTTAATTCTGCAGTTATGGAAACGGAGGTGGAGAGGGATCAAATGACTAGACTATGGAGTTTTAAAGCCCACATGGGACATAACCAAGGAAAAGAAAAATGAAGTAAAGCTAGTACCAGTGCTGGTTCTAATCCATTCTCAAAATATATTACCCCAGTAGGGAGGCAAAAGAGTAAATGAAGCAAAAGCCAGTACAAAAGTAGAAAAGGAAGAAGCTGGAGAGGGCAGAAAACAGCTCTTGTTCTCTGCATTGTTGGCCAGTTTTCTGCAAGAGCAGTGAGTATTAAGTATGGTAGAGTAACAGTTCATAACCGTCACTAAACTCAGCTGTGTTCTTCATGGGGAATGCATATGTAATTTGAGACTCTTATATGGCACTCAAAAAATTATAAATATCTACATTGTTCAAAGCAAACAGTATTACCACACATTAAAAATCAAGGTTGACCACTCCAATGGCCCTGAGGCAAAACATGTGCTTTCTCTTGGACAAAAATCTCCAATGATATTCTTGAAGCTTGCAAGGTCCAGGCCAGACCTGGGCTGTTGTCAGTGCCAGCTTCTAAGAAGAACGTCCGAGCCCTTAGACAAATGGTCTCAGGATTCCTGGGTCACTGACCCCAGTTAACTCGATGCCTTGTTCTTTAATTCCTTCCCATCCCTACCTCTGTAGTTAAGCTTTTAAATTTGTTTTTCAAAAGTACTCCATGGTAATGTATACACATCCAATCTTCAACCTCAGCAACTAAATTTAATTACATTTAACAACACAACACTGAATATAGTATCTCTTGAAGAAACTATTAATGCTGATGAAAATTACCAGAAACTGGTTCAGAAGAGCATAAATGAAATGAAATGAAATGAGGCAGATGCCATTCATAGTAAGGGAACACATGGCTAGTGAGGAAACTATACAGGAAGTAATCCTATCTGCAGTGTCTCCTTGTATAGGAACAGACACTCTCGGGTTACATCCTGTGTCTAAAATGGCAAGTGACACTCCTGGAGTGGGGGAATGTTCCTATTTGCTTTATATTCAAACAATTAGGTGACAAGCACTGAAAAAGAGCTTTTGTTTTTAAGAGTGTTAAATTTTGTGGTGGACAGTTTTCCTGCAAGTGTATATGTATTACTTGTACACTTGGTATCCACAGAGGTCAGAAGACAACATCAGATCCCATGAAACTAGAGTTATGTATGGTTGAGAACCACCACGCGTGTCCTAGGAAATGAATTTGAATCTTATGTAAGAACAACAAGTACTCTTTTTTTTTTAATTAGATATTTTCTTTATTTACATTTAAAATGATCTCCTCTCCTGGCTCCCCCTGAAAAAATATAAAAAACAAAACCAAAAACCAAACCTTATTTCCTCGCCCCTCCCCCAGCTCACCAACCCACATCCAGAGACTGCTCCACCTGGGAATCCTTTCCATATTCAATCACCAAACCCAGACAGCAAGTACTCTTAATCACTATACCATGTTTCCTGCCCCCAAATTGGCATCTTTTTTTTCCTTTTTTTCTTTTTTTTATTGGGTATTTTCTTTATTTACATTTCAAATGCTATACCCTTTCCCAGTTTCTCAACCTGGAAACCCCCTACCCCATCCCATCTCCCCCTGCTTCTATGAGGGTATTCCCTTACCCACCCACCAACTCCCCCCTCACCTCCCCACCCTGGCATTCCCCTACACTGGGGCATCAAGCCTTCACAGGACCAAGGGCCTCTCCTTCCATTGATACCCAACAAGGCCATCCTCCGGGACATATGCGGCTGGAGCCGTGGGTCCCTCCATGTGTACTCTTTGGTTGGTGGTTTAGTCCCTGGGAGCTCTGAGGGCAGGGGGTGGTATCTGCTTTGTTCATATTGTTGTTCTTCCTAAGGGTTTGCAAACTTATAAAAACATTTCAAATAAAAAAGTGGTGTAGGGATTTGCAGGAGAATAACTGACAGCTCATATTGTCCCACTTGCTCCCCAGTTGGTGAAAGGGTTTGAACGGATTAGGAGGTGTGGCCTTGTTAGAAGAGGAGCATCACTGGGAATAGTGAGGTTTCAGAAGTCTATGCCATTCCCAGGGATGAGATCTCTCTCTCTTTCTCTCTATCTCCGTCTCTCTGTCTCTGTCTCTGTCTTTGCCCCATCACCACCCATGCCTGGAGCTTGTGTAGCAAGATATAAACTCTCAGTTGATGCTGGAGCTCCTCACCTGCCCGCTTCCGCTTCCATACTCATCACCAAGAGGGCCATGGACTCTAACCCTCTGAGACTGTAAGGCCCCAATAAACTCTTCCTTATTTAAGTTTCCCGAATCGTGGTGTTTAGCAAAGCAGTAGAAAAGTAACTAAAAGAAGAAGCAGATAAAAATCAACCTTGTCCACCAAAAGTCACATACACCAATTCTGCACTTTTGTCCCTTAGAAAGAATGTCTCTCATGTCTCTGCATAATATATACATGCTGTGAAAAAGTTACTGTGTAATTAGCCACAGTGTGATGTTTATCAACTTCCTAGCGCTTGCATTTTATATTAAAATGATGCCCATTGAGTACAATCAAACTTATCAAATCTCATTAGAGAAATGCTCAGTTGTTATAAGAACTTACTTCTCATACAGAGAACCCAATCAAGTTCTATTCCCACCATCCACAGTGGGCAGTTCACAACTGTTATTACTTTAGCTCCAGGAGATCCAACACGGTGTTCTGCACTCGGAGGGTACCTGCACTCAGTCATGCTTATTTACACAGAGACACACACATGTTACACACATTGTTCAAAATAAAAATACCTTGAAACAAAAGATTACATGTGTTCTCAATAGAAGTTTACCTGATGTTACGCAGTGCTGAAGCACGGACCCAGTTAGGTGATTTTGCCTTATTTGATGGTACAATGGTATCAGCATGAACACTTTTCTCTTACAAGATATAATATTGGGTTGTTGTAAATGATAACCTTGAATATTCACTATTTCCCTTGTTTTTAAAAAAATCTAGGAAATGAAGCACGACACCATTTAAGACACACACACACACACACACACACACACACACACACACCCCTTCACTTACTCATTCATCAAATATGCCCTGCAACGATGAAGGTGATGAAATGGAAGAGAAAACAATCAGACAAAAATCTCCGCCCTCATAAAGTATATATTCTAAACGGAGGAATCCAAGAAGGTCTTAGGTTTTCTACTGCTGAGATGAAACACCATGACTATAAAGCAAGGTGAGCAGGAAAAGGTTTATTTGGCTTACACTTCCACAGTGTACTTCATCCATGAAGGAATCCAGGACAGAAATTCAAACAGGGCAGAAACCTGGAGGAGCTGATACAGAGGTCATGGAGGAGTGCTGTTTACTGGCTTACTTAGCCTGCTTTCTTACAAAACCCAGGACTGCCAGCCCAGAAATGGCACCACCCAATAGGCTTGTCCTTCCTGCATTAATTACTAATTAAGAACATGACTGGCAGCTGCATCTTGTGGAGGCATTTCCTGATTGGAGGTTCTCTCCTGGCAGATAACTCTAGCTTGGGTAAAGCTGATATAAAAACAACAGAACTGATGTCTAAGGCTTCCAGAAATAAAGGCATAGAACAATAATTCAGGACAAAGAAAACGGAAGGATCCTCGAGGATCCTCTAGACCAATCCTAGGGAGATATGAACCACGTTGTGAAGGGATGGAGGGAGGAATGTAGATCTTTCTGGGCTGAAGGCTTGAGAGAAGGGAGCTGGGATAGCAATGCAAAGGAAAGTGCAAAAGCAGAGGCTAAGGGTGGATCATGCCCCAGCAAGGCTTCCCCTGCTCAGCAAACTAGAAGCAAACTCAGCAAGGAGTGGGCAATCTCAGGACCAAGGGAGGGCTGGGAGGCAGTTGGAGGACCAATAGAAGCCCTTTCTACTCAAAATATTCCAATGTTGCTCTGTTTGGAGTGATAAAATGACAAATTTTACATTTTCTGTAGGTTTTATAGTCTTCTCTCTGGAAATAATTCTTACTAACATTTATTAACAGTTACTTTGTATAAGTCAACACCATCCGTCCTAGTGCTGATATTTCAGTCTCCATTGGACTGCTTAGTTCCTTCCCCCTAGATAACATTGTTATGTATCTGGAGTTTCCTACTGTATTTAAGCACAGAGACAGGTTAAAAATAAATTTGTTGAATATAAAGTATTACAAAATATACAGATGGTGAAAGAACTGCAGACATAGTTAACCGGAGAAAGGCAAAAGCTGATCCAAATGGCTGTTGTCATACTTTCCAGCTAGGACTCTCTAGCTTGGAAGAGTTGGGCCACTTGGGCCAGATCTGTGACTGTCAAGTAAAGTGTGGTTTAGACAAGTGAAACTATCTCACTCATTTTCTTAATTGTGTGGAAAAAAATAACAAATAAACTAATACATGCACAGAGAGCATATTTCAATTTTGGCATTTGAAAAGCCTAATAGCGTATTTTCTTTTTGGAACACACTCAACCTGGGTTATGCTTTCAAGTGCTGAAAACTTTGTTTTGTGTATTTCCCTGTATCCACCTGATACTGAAACTTGCATGTAAAATATTGTTCAAATTACTCTCTCATATCAAATACCTATGCTACATAACATGGGGAAAATAGGCAGCTATTTAATTAGTTAAATTAACATCACAAACATATACGTCATGCAGTTTGAAGGGTTACAGTCATCTAAAATATATTACAAGGATTTCAAAAATTTGTGTCTATCATATGTACCTAAAACAAAGCTTCACAAGTAATTACTCTAATATTTTTGTAATATTATTAAATAATAAACAATACAGAACATATTGCCAAAGGTTAAAGCCTTTTAAGATTTGAACTCCTTTTTGGTTTATTATTGCAGTGCTGGGAATCAAATCCAAGGACTTGTGAACATTAGGCAATGGCCCTGCCACTAAGCCACATCTACAGCCTTTATAAGTCCTCTCAATGACACATCCAAAAGAGAAAGTCTTCTTAAATCTAATATAATTTCAAGTTTTAATTCAATGAGATATTAAGCTAACAGTACACTTCCAAGAGTGTGTGCAAGCTTTCTTTGTGAGCAGCTTTGAAATAAAACAAATCTGAGGGTGAGCAATTAAAATCTTAAGATGTGAGACTACGTTTCTATCAAACTTTTATTGAAGTTTTAATAAATGTGTTTACAAAGACCCTCCTCACCAAAAATTAAAAAAAATGAAAAGTTATGTTTACATCTCTATGGTAATTCATCTTAGTACCTACATTAAAGAAGTCATTTAGGATCCTCTGAAACTGATAGAAGA
The DNA here is from genome assembly GCA_019843815.1 of Montemys delectorum. Taxonomy (NCBI): domain Eukaryota; kingdom Metazoa; phylum Chordata; class Mammalia; order Rodentia; family Muridae; genus Montemys; species Montemys delectorum. The sequence goes on along the minus strand of JADRCD010190942.1, from coordinate 1,804 downwards.
TAACTCCAGGAACCAATTAGGATGCATCTATAACTGGTATCATTGATCTGAAGTAATTTCCTGTCTTTATGAAATGTGACTCAGATATACTTCAGTTTTAAAGACAAGAGTGTAAACATTTTCCAGGTCTCCATGGAACTTCAGTCACAATTATGTGCTACACATGCACGCTACAGATGCAACAGTTTTCTGTCTGATTCCCTCTGGCAGTCTGTCATGCTGATCACTGTCACATTGCCTGTCTGCTCTTAATTGCTTTAATGACCTGTTAGTATTTCAAAACTTTTTCAGTGACAATGGCGGAACAACTCAAATCAGAAGCCATTCCTTGTCAGGTTGGGGCAATGATCCTCTCAATGAAGTATCTGAATCAAAGCCAGTTGGAGACACTTGCATGATAATGGCTTTCTATAATTATGGGATGCACACATCCCATTTACACCTGCACCATTTACAAGGATCAAAACATATGATTATCGTACTGTGGTTCTAATGTAAAACTCTGAGAACCACGCCTCCTCTGCAACAAGTAAGTGACCTGCTGTATTGGATTCTTGCATTTACTTCACCTATTTATGCTGCCGGCTGATGTTTATGTTTTTATTCTCTATGGATATTTTCTATCCTGCTCATTAAAGAAAACATTTAAAACGAACCAAGTTCCCCAATAAAACCACGCTTCTTAACAAATTAAGACTTTTTTTTGACATGAGTAACCATTACTTCCATGAAATCTAAAACACACATCTCTCAGCCCCCAGCCCCGCAAGTATTACCAAAAACAATCACTGAATAGACAGGATGGTTAGTGAGATGGGAGTCGAATATCGGACCTCACAATCACTTTCTGTTTAGCTCCCCTACGTGGCTCTCCCAAGTTCAGTGCCCATATACTTAGTAAACCGACCCTTGTGAGGTCAGGAATAAATTCTCATCATATACTCTAAACAGGACTCCCAGGCTGCAGTCACAAACCTGGAAAAGCATAAGACGTAACAACGAAAGCATCGCGAAGTGAAGTGAGGTTAGTGTTTATTGTTTCTTTTACCTTTGCTGGACCTTTGGAAACAAAGGGTCCTTAGCAACTTGAACACAGTGGTGGTCCAGGCAGGCAAGTCCACCAGTCCCAAGATGAAGGAGGTTCTCTCCACCCTCCCCCAGGCACAGAGCGGGTTGTTCCAGGCTCTCAACCCACCTGCTCCTCCCTCCTGGAAAGAAGGCTAAAAGCAAGGAGAGGAGCTCAAAAATCCAAGAAGGCGGAGCATCGCGGTCCAGAAAAAAAGTCAGGATGCAGAGTTTTCACACTTTGATTTCTGCTTCCACTAGCAAACAGTGTTCAGAGAAAGCAGAGCGAGATGCATCAGATAGGACAAGCCTAGTGGTGGCTGTCTTAAAAAGAGAAAAGAATAGAGTTCATCCAGGCACAAAGGTCTCCATGGCAACGGTGAATTTAGACCCCCACCGGCATTATTTATGCAACATTTCATCACAAAAGGACCCTCCCACTAGCCAGCACTGCAAATCCTAGCTTCCTTTTCCTCTCCTTTGCCCCAGATTTGTACCTGGATCTTTTAGCTATCCTTATTTTAATCTGAAGAAACAGAGTGAAACAAAACAGCATCGACCAAAACCAGTGATGACAAAATAAGATTCTCTGACCAATTTTAGAGGTTGGCTCCTGGATGAATTAAAAGGCAAAACTGTAACTACTTTCTGTTATAGTCAACACAGTGTTGGTTTCAAAGATGGACAGTTGCTGGATACACATGGGCTTATTGTAAATATTTTTACTTTTGACATGAGG